>JAGVVM010007600.1:0-16787 GCA_019149425.1 Psidium friedrichsthalianum
CAATGTCTTGTCCCAACTGAACGTCTTTCTTTAGTTTTAGAAAATGATATCTATATTTAAAAGACCAAATCAGAGGAGACAGAATGAGAAATTTGGTTCACATAATTATTTGATTGACCTTAGCCTGCGTCTGTGAATATAAAATCGTCATCGTGACATACTTGAAACGCGCCAAGGGATTGTTACAAGGAAATTTTAGAAGGCAATGAAACAATATACTTGTGTCACGGGCCGATCAATTCAAAAATCAATCGCTCATGCTGGCTTAGGAAAATCTTCCCAAGTCAGCCTTACTCGCTCACCTTACCAACGCTCGAGAGAGAGAAACTAGAGAGAGAAGTTCTGAAAACTCTATTACTCGTGAGAGGGAGGAGAGCCCCTTATATACGAATTCTCGTACGATATAATCCGTAGATCTCCCCTTGATCTAACGGTGGAGATTAGATCTCTCCACTACCATCCCATACCCAACTTAATTACAGAAGTGGTACAAATTACAATTCCGCCTACCCTTAGGATCATTCTAGAATTCCCTAGGAGATTTCTCGATTAGATACGATCCGTCTTGTTCAAAAACTCTTTGGAATTCCCCTTCGCCTGAAACCGTGCCATTCTCCCCTACCAATTTTGCAATGCCCTCATCGCACTCTCAGCAAGATATGCCTCGACTTGCTTTTGGAACTGCCATAGTGACCGGCAAGTTCCCATATAGCTTCACTCTTGGGGAGCCCCTTCCACTGGATCAAATACTCCTTCTTTGGCACGCAATACTTCTTCCGTACGACTGGGTCTGTCATGATGCAGTCGACGTCTCGGTCATAGGAGGTCTTCACCCCAATAGGTGCCCGTTGCGATTTCCCCCGATCTGGGTCCCCCTCATCAAAATGAAATGGCTTGAGCATACTTACGTGAAACACCGGATGGATCTTCGATTTGGCCGGGAGCTCCATTTGTAGTAGCATTGCCAATCCGTTGTGTGATGCGGAATAGCCCCTCGTATCATCGGAGTAATGCCTTATGAACGCCTTGTATCGTAGTGCAGCTTGCACAACACTTGATCTCCAACTTGATACCCACATGCATTCGCTTCTGTCCGCCCATTTTTTCGTCCACTTGGAACGCTTTATGAAGATATTTTTCGAGCAGATCAGCTTGCTCATGCACTCATCAGCTACTCATGCCACTCCTCAGCAACCTTGTACGCGGCTGGGCTACTCCCCTTGTGGCCCATCGTGATAGCCACTCAATGTGAGCGGTTATTACCCCATGACTATCTCGAATGGACTCCTCCCACTTGTTCACTACGCTATAAGTTGTAGGAGAATTGGGCCACGTCGATCAACTTCGTCCAATCTCGCGGTGCCGCACTCACGTAATGCCTCAAATATACCTCCAACAAGGTATTCACCCATTTGGTTTAGCCTTTGTCTGTGGATGAAGACTTATTGAGAAGTTTAGTCCTCCCGAGTAGTTGAACAGCTCGGTCCAAAATCTCCCAGTGAACCGAGAGTCGTGATCGCTCATGATCGTTCGTGGTACACCCCAATGCTTCACCACATGCTTCAGAAATAACTTTGTCGCTTTCTCGGCTGGGCAGTCGTCAATGGCTGGTACGAACGTAACGTACTTGGAGAAACAATCCACCACGACCATCAACGTCTGACACCCTTCAAACTTAGGCAATCCCATGATGAAATCTATGGAGACACTCTCCCATGGACGTTCTGGAATAGGCAGTGGCTCCAGCAAACTGGCAGGCGACCTTTACTTTAACTTGTCTTATTGGCAAACCAAGCAAGTCTGAACATAGGCTTCTACGTCGTCACACAAGTACGGCCAGAAGTAATGCTCCTCTACCAGCGCCAATGTGCGGTGGACTCCAGGATGACCAGCCCACTTGGAGTTGTGACACTCGCGAAGAACTTCCCTCCTCAGGTTCCCATAGAGCGGGACATATAGTCGTTGCCCCTTAGCATATAGAAGGTCATCCTTGCACCAAAATCTTCGAGTCTTGCCCTCCTTCGTATAATGAAAGAGAGCATGCGCTGCTCGATCGTGCGTTAACCCCTCCTTGATCCTTTTAAATAGGGGACAATCTGGCCGACTCATGGACACTAGTTCTGTTCTTCGACTTAGTGCGTCGGCCACTGTGTTGGCCTTCCTAGGCTTATACTCGAGCACATAGTCGAATTCTGCCAAGAAATCCTGCCAGCGAGCTTGCTTCGGGCTTAACTTCTTCTGGGTCTGGCAGTAGCTCGTTGCAACGTTGTTTACTCTCATGACGAACTTTGACCCCAGTAGATAATGACGCCAAGTGCGTAGGCAGTGCACAATGGCTGTCATCTCTTTCTCCTCAACGGTATACCTCTGCTCGGTATCGTTTAGCTCTCGTGACTCATAAGCCATGGGATGTCCCTCCTGTATAATAACACCTCCAATAGCAAAATTAAAGGCATCAGTTTCTACCTCGTATAGCTTCGAGCAATTGGGTAGTGCCAAGACCGGCTCCTCCATCATGGCCTTCTTTAGCCTCTCGAACGCCCCTTGACAGCGGTCCATCCATTCCTACGGCTTATCCTTCCTCAACATATCCGTGAGCGGAACGGTAATGCTCTAATAGCCCTTGATGAAACGTCGATAGTATTTAGTGAGACCGAGAAATGATCGAAGTTCTGTTACCTTCGTTGGTGGCTCCCATCCTACGATTGACTTGATCTTGGCCGGATCCATACAGACTCATCCATCTCCCACAATGTGCCCTAGAAACAGCACTTCCTGTTGAGCAAAAGCGTACTTCTCGCTCTTCACGTATATCTCGTGGTCCGTCAGAACTCGAAAAACCTGCTTGATATGCTCAACATGCTCCTTGAGCGTCCTGCTATAGATGACAATATCATCTAGGTACACCACCACGAATTGATCAAGAAAGGGCTAGAGTACCTTATTCATTAGGGTACAGAACGTCACCAGTGCATTCGTCAAGTCGAAGAGCATGACCAAGAACTCATACGAATCGTATCTCGTAATGCAAGCAGTCTTCGACTCATCTTCCTCAGCGATGCGTACTTGATAATAGCCCAATCAGGTTCCCATAGAACGGGACATATAGTCGTTGCCCCTTAGCATATAGAAGGTCGTCCTTGCACCAAAATCTTCGAGTCTTGCCCTCCTTCGCATAATGAAAGAGAGCATGCGCTGCTCGATCGTGCGTTAACCCCTCCTTGATCCTTTTAAATAGGGGACAATCTGGCCGACTCATGGACCCTAGTTCTATTCTTCGACTTAGTGCGTCGACCACCGCGTTGGCCTTCCTAGGCTTATACTCGAGCACATAGTCGAATTCTGCCAAGAAATCCTGCCAGCGAGCTTGCTTTGGGCTTAACTTCTTCTGAGTCTGGTAGTAGCTCGTTGCAACGTTGTTTATTCTCATGACGAACTTTGACCCCAACAGATAATGACGCCAAGTGCGCAGGCAGTGCACAATGGCTGTCATCTCTTTCTCCTGAACGGTATACCTCTACTCAGTATTGTTCAGTTCTTGTGACTCATAAGCCACGGGATGTCCCTCCTGCATAATAACACCTCCGATAGCAAAATCAAAGGCATCAGTTTCTACCTCGTATAACTTCAAGCAATTGGGTAGTGCCAAGACCGGCTCCTCCATCATGGCCTTCTTTAGCCTCTCGAACGCCCCTTGATAGCGCTCTATCCATTCCTACGGCTTATCCTTCCTCAACATATCCGTGAGCGGAACGGTAATGCTCTAATAGCCCTTGATGAAACGTCGATAGTAGTTAGTGAGACCGAGAAATGATCGAAGTTCTGTTACCTTCGTTGGTGGCTCCCATCCTACGATTGACTTGATCTTGGCCAGATCCATACAGACTCATCCATCTCCCACAATGTCCCCTAGAAACGACACTTCCTGTTGAGCAAAAGCGTACTTCTCGCGCTTCACGTATATCTCGTGGTCCGTCAGAACTCGAAAAACCTGCTTGATATGCTCAACATGCTCCTTGAGCGTCCTGCTATATATGACAATATCATCTAGGTACACCACCACGAATTGATCAAGAAAAGGCTGGAGTACCTTATTCATCAGGGTACAGAACGTCGCCGGTGCATTCGTCAAGTCGAAAGGCATGACCAGGAACTCGTACAAACCGTATCTCGTAATGCAAGCAGTCTTTGACTCATCTCCCTCAGCGATCCGTACTTGATAATAGCCTAGTCGAAGATCCAGCTTGGTGAGCCACCTTGCTCCGCCAAGTTGGTCGAATAGATCCGCAATGAGAGGGATTGGATATTTGTTCTTTATCATCAACTTGTTCAGCGCTCGATAGTTGATACACATGCGTAGTAATCCATCGTGTTTCTTTTGGAGTAGGACCGATGCATCGAACGGAGCCTTCGATGGACGGATGTATCCGGAGTCGAGCAAACCCTTCAGTTGTTTCCTTAGTTCTTCAAGCTCTGGAGGCGCTATCCTATACGGTGCCATAGCGGGTGGTCGAGCATCCGGTATGAACTTGATCCGATGAACCACCTCCCTCCTAGGCGATAACTTCTTTGGTAGCTCCGGAGGCATCACATCCTTGAATGATTCAAGGACTTGATTAACTTCCTTCGAGATATCGTCCATCCCATCCTTGGGATCCACCTCCTTCAAGACAGCCAAGAAAGTTTCCTCGCCCTTCTTAGCCCCTTTCGAGAGTTGCATGACCGAGAGCATCTTGTGATTACCTCCTGACTTCCTCTGAATTGGAACCACACACTGGTTCCGTTTGTCCAGTACACAAATGCAGTCCGCGAATAGGACTAGCATAGTGTCAATCCTGTTAATGAATCCCAACCTCATGACAATATCATAGTCATCCAAAGGGATTACCTTGAGGTCTTCTTTGCTCGTCTACTAACCGATGTGGATCTCCACGCCTCCCATATATGGGTACTTGCTTAGAGTTGACGGTATTCAGCAAGCTCGTCCTCTTTTCAACCTGGAGGTCGAGTTTCTTTGCGGCTTCCTCGAAGATGAAGAGATCGGATGCCCCTGTATCCACCAATGCACTCATCGTGGTGTTCCCGATCTTCACTTCTACGAACATCATCCCTTTAGACTTTCCAGCCTTCTTGGATTTGATCGAGCTAAGGACTCACAATGATCCGAGTCATGTCTCTTCCTTCTCGGCTTGTTTCTTCTCCTCTTCCTTAGCCTTGATAACCGATGCGATCTGCCCTTTTGCTGAGCAGTCTCGTGCATAATGCGGTCCGTCACACAGGAAGCACTTGACTTGGAACCGCTTCTTCTTGTGCTCCCCGCTGCTTGAGGATTCCACCCTCGCCTCAGGTGGAGTGGTTGGTGGTTTACTACTGCTTAGGCGATGCAACTATCCACGGTCTCCCCCACCAACATTCTTTTCCCTCGGGTGAAAGTCCGGCTTGCTCCCTGAAGTCGGTTTGTACTCCACCATTGACTCGGTCGCAGCCATGGCCAATGCAAGATCCATAGCATTGCAACGCTTGACCTCTTGCTTAACGTACCGTTTGAGACCCCTAATGAATTGGTAGTAGGCCTCAGTGTCGTTTATCATTGGGATTTGCAGCAGCAGCAACTCCGAGAATTTCTTCCATAATCTCGAACACTTCCCCTCTGCTCCAAGCGTCGGAGTTCTTCTTGAGCCTCTTCCTCCGCATACGTTGGATAAAAATGCTTCCCAAACTCCACGACAAACTCATCCCATGAAGTAATCGGTCCACTACTTTGCTCATCACACCTACGACGCCACCATACTAGAGCGTTTTCGGTAAAATACATAGCAGCAGTACTAATCATGAGGGTCAGTTATCCCCATTGCGTTGAAGTACTAGTTCACATGCTAAAGGAAGTTGTCCACATCCTTGGCCACCCTTGAGCCCTTGAACTCCTTAGGCTTCGGGGCATCCACCCGTGGAGCAGGTTGCATGGTGATCACCTTGTTCACACATGCAGCTTCCACCTCGGCAACCTTCACCTTGAGCGCGTCCAATTCCTCATGGTAGAGGCTCGTAAGTCATCGTTCTACAGTCGTAGGTCTCAGCAGTGCATGTCAAGGTGCCCAGCATCTCACCTCGGAGCTCCTCCATGCCGGATTTCAGCTTTTGCACTTCGGCCTCGAGCACCTCCTTCCCAGACATGTCTCCTTCGGCGCTCTCAGACAGATCCTCGACCATGCCTTGGACTTCTTCGAGCGCGATCTCCATCTTCGGCACTCAAGTCTCTAAGTTCCCCATTGCCTCCCTCGAACTTGAACGAGCATGACCCTTATTCGCCTTGCTGGCCTTCTCAGCATTGCGACCATGCTCATCCACGACTTTCTCACCATGGGTAGCAGTCATCTCGGACACTGGATCCATCACACCTGCTGAATGAATCTGGCTACACTCTAACGTTGGCGCTGATACCACTTGTCATGGGCCGATCGAATCAGAACTCAATCGCTCGTGCGGCCTTAGGAAAACCTTCCCAAGTCAGCATTACTCGCTCACCTCACCAACACTCTAGAGAGAGAAGCTAGAGAGAGAAGCTCTAAAAACTCTATAACTCGTGATGAGATGATACAAATGAGGGGGAGGAGAGCCCATTATATATAAATTCTCGTACGATATAATCCGTAGATCTTCCCTTGATCTAACGATGGAGATTAGATATCCCCAACTACTATCTATCCAACTTAATTACAGAAGTGTACAATTATAATTCTGCCGGTCCCTAGGATCATTCTAGAATTCCCTAGGAGATTTCCTCGATAAGACACGATCCATCTCGTTTAGAAAACCTCTTTGGAATATCCCCTTTGCCCGGACCGTGTCACTTGACTATTAGAATTATTTCCTACATGTTGCTCTAAAACCCTAATAAATCAGCAATCTAGAAGCCCATTAGAAAAAATAAATCTCCAACTCCATTGCGCCCTCCCCTTCTCTGTAATGAGCTTGGCTATATCTTTGCCGAAATTTTTTAGTTCATGCTCTTAATAAAGTTGGATAGGCTTTCAGATTAACTCAACTTCAAATAATAGGTGAAAATAGATTCATTATTTTATTCATTTATTTTGTAATTTCTTTGCGATTATTATCCTATTAGAATTTTGTTACTTCTAAACATGAACATGGGTTGTATCATGTAATGAATATATTTTTATTGAATGTAGAATTAATAATTATTGTGACAAATTTTTTCTCATAGATTTTCTTATGGAAAAAAGACTAGTAGTTAAGGGTAGCTTGGAACCTATGGAACCAACACATTATAGGATAGATTCCAAATTTTAGAAACTTAAAAGAAAAAACTATAGAATGCGTTTAAGGGTTGAGCAAATCCCTTACCCATTCGGATACCTGTATGCCCCTACTTACATCTTTACCGCTTCACCGATTTTCCTAAAAAGCTAGAAATCGGTTTCTTAAGTATATTTTTAAAAGGATTTTGTAACGAATCATGAAATATTTTTAAAAGGGTTTCGTTACAAGGAATTTTTTTATTTAAAATGCGTTGACTACACATAAGATGATTAAAAAAAAAAGGTGCTCTCGAAAATTGCGCACTTTCTTTATAGGGTTCTTTACTAGTGTTTTGAAAAGATTCTTTCAAAACTATTCGAAATTTGCTTGATGTTTTCATTGAGCAGTGGGACTCAAGAACTCTCCACATAAAAACAAATAGTCTGCGCTTTCAAAAGAGATTATAACCCGTTTCCGGATTTATTCACGGATCACGTCAAGGATCAGAAATCAAATTATAACAATTATAAAAGTCAATGTAAACTAACCTTCTTAGGGTCAGTCAATTGTTCCCGTGGCAAGGTGTCCATTGGCTGAGAAATATCTCAATAACAAAACCAACTAGTGTTGACACATAAATTTTGATTTTTTTATTTATATTTATATATTGCACAAAAATTGAAAATTAATTCTCACTAAAAATATTTCCTTCTGCGTCGCATTTTTTTTTATTATTTATTTTATTTTCCTTTACATTGCATTTTGCATGGAGCATGGAGGGCAGTATCAAGGAAAGAAAATACTAAAGAAAAAAAAAAGTTTTCAAGCGGTGGATCAGGTAGTATCGTTCTCCGAGCTTCTCCATGATCAAACCAGCACACCATCTCGACAAAGTCCCAACCAGTAGCGAAAGCTCATGGTCCATCACGACAACAATCGATTGAGCCGCTGTCCTTGGACATGTCCTCACCATCGGCCGCCGAGTCCCCATTGACTCCAGCGGACACTGCCAAGACACCGCCAGACGTCCTCTTACCGTGGCTAATGGTTATATTATTGGGAGCAGCATTAAGTCAATACCCATTTCTGGAAAAGATGTCACTCTCTTTATTCAACGGCTCATGCGGGAAAGAGAGAACACCTCCAGAGGATTCCTTTGAAGTGGCAAGGAAAGAAAGGTTAAAAAATAGAAAAGAAAAGACAATTGTGAAGTGGACGGTGGACACTCTTGATGGAGGAATTCAAAGTGGGTCCGTGAGGGCATCTTATTGGCTTTTTAGTGCTGGTAGCACTCAAAGAAAAGTCCAGGGACAGCATGATGTCAATGGCGTGGAGGGATGATGATTCAACAGATAAGGGGCATGGGTGCTTTAGGATTAAAAAAAAAAAAAGGGGAGGCATCTCGGAAGGTGGACTCCTCAGCAGAAATTTTTTGGGGGCTTGAGTTAAAAATGGCATCGCAAGATGCTCTCGGGGAAGAGAAGCTTGATGATGTAAACCTCATCGCTTATGTTGTGAAGATCTTTTCTGGGTTTATCAGAGGCACGAGCCAAAATTGATCCCGGCCATCGGATTATGTAGAGCTCACATTAGATCCATCCGATTTCAGTGTCTTCGGAGTCGTATGCGCCTGTGAAGTTTTTACTTCGTCTTTATCTCTTGAGCATGAAAGCAAAGCTTGTTTTCAATGCTAGTATCGCTCTAATTTTGGCGACGGGTCATGTTGTTTTCGACCAAAGTAACTTTGTCTTCTTTGCACCCAATCTTCCTCGCAAGTCCCGCGTTCTTTGTCGTTGCAGATATCCGCAGGTTTCAAGAGAGAGCAAGCGAAGAATTGCAAGTGAAGAGGGGGGGATGATCATTGAAGTTTTGCACGAGGAAGTGACGCCTCTGTGGAGAGAGCAAGAGAATCGATCGATTTCCCGAGCATCACTAGCCATGAGCCTCCAACCATGCTGAACAACATCCTATCATTTTCAGTAACTACTCAAAGTGAATCCAATCCAATTCAAGGTCTGCAAATGTTGCCTCGTTTCCTGCGATCTCGACGATGCCACCTTGATGAATCGCAACCTCATCGATCTTAATGTTCCGTTGAATCTAATTCAGTCCTGAGCTGTTCTTTTTCGTGGTGGTTTCCAAGTGTACCCTGGCTTCAAGTCCGACGGTTCAGCGTCTCCTTCTCACCATATCCCGTTGCTCTTGAGTGTTTGCATTGACTTGACTATCCACAAAGAATCGGAATTTACCATTTTGCTGACGTGCTAAATTTTTCTTCTTTTGAGTCCTGTTTCTTAATTCTTTTACAGGTGATAATTTGGTGGACCCTATTCCTGTGGAAGTCCCGAAGCTTTTTTCGTTTTTTTTTTCTTTTTGTTTACAGGTTTTCCAAAAGGAATTTGCTGCACAAAGCTTTAAACAAGTCCATCGTGAACAATATTCTTATGAGACTGGTCGCCGATTGTCAAGACGTTGTATTCGGCTGGGCATTTACTGGACATATGCATGAAGAATGTTGGACTTTGTTTGGAACCAGCTTACTATCAGAATTGTGAACTTCCTCCGTGGACCCTCTCAACGTACACTCGAGTTCCGCTTGGTCCAAAGTGCAAGGCTTGATCATCAAGTTTCATCGCAAATCGAATCGGGAAAGGCAATCTTGTCAATTTGGTATACTTCCTAATTCGAAACTTTGAATATTGTCTTTTTTATTTTGCATGAATTGTTGATTGAATTGCATATTTCGAAGTTTTGTTTTCTTGTAGGATTGAATATTGGTGCCTTGATTTGAAGATTGGCTCGTTAAATTTAGAAACCGAAAATTTTGAATAAATCTGGCGAGGTGTCTTTACTCGCACCTGTGATTTTTCTTGAAATATATATAAATATATATAAATATATATATTGAAGCCATATGTATGATTTTCTTGATAATCATTTTGAATCCATCCAAGATATTCAGGATAATCAAAAGAAACCATTCCATCTTCATTTTTTTAGAAATTTCAAAAATTACATAAAATACAAAAAAAATATATTTATAATTAGAAAATAATTCTGAAAAATCCCAAAAAAAATCTCAAAAATTAGGAAATGGGACGTTTTAATCTATCAATCCTATTTTGACAGTCTTGGCCTTTCGACCCTTTTAAAAATGACAACTTTGCCCCTCATGGGCAAATTGTCTCAAAAAAAAATTCAGAAAAAATTCTCAAAAATTATGGAAAATAGGAAATAACCACATTCAACTGGATTGACCTATTTCCATTCACCGAGCCTTGAGAAATGACCATTTTTGCCTTCTGGTCAGTTTGACCCAAATCTGTTCAAATCACCCCAAATAACTTTTCATGAAATAAAAAGGTACCGAAAGGGCATTAGTTTTAGTTAAATAGTGTAACCAAGTCCCCGAACTCATAATCTCTGGTTCGTAGAAGTAATTTAGTTCTCCCGCTAATTTACTTAGGTTCTAATCGACTACAAAAAAACGATTAGTGGCGACTCAAATTGAAAAATCCTTGCATGCTAAATATTGAACCTAAGTCGCGTTTGGTAGAGCTTGGGAGAGCTCGAGCTAGGTTAGTTAATTCATTTAATTAATCTAATAATCCATTAACCTGGAATTCCGTAAAATCGATTTTTAGGTCGTGACAACTAGCAATCGCCAGTTGTCAAAATGGGCTCGTGTAAAAAGATCAATCTTGGAGAATACTTCAAAGGTCCAACATAGACCAGCGTGGAAATTGACTGGAAAGATTGTAGTTTTCCCCATACTATTTTATAGCAATTATTTATAGAAACAAATTGCAGAGAATAAATAGCAAAAGATATTTTTTGGGTGCGGCAAAGACGACTTTCTCTTCGTCCGAGGTGAAGACTAGACAACACTTTTCGAGGGACTTGGCGTCTCTAGAAAGAACAAGGCCAACCAAGTCACATGCTATAATGATTTTTTTTAGTCGGGTCAAGTCTTGCAATCTTTTGTTAATTGGGTTATAAGACTCTTGTATATGTTCAAAATTAATGCCAATTCGGTAAACTTTGAATTTTTCAAATTTTAGGTTGCTTTATACGTGCTGAGACAAATGGACAGAGAGGCCTCTGCGATCCTTCTTTCTAGAAAAGAGTTGCTCGAGCATTGAAGCAACTGTGTGCTGCTTCTCGATAAGCAATATGAAGCCATGGGAATCTACTGAACATGAATCAACCCGTATAAAGCAACCTAAAATTTGAAAATTCAAAAGTTTACCGAATTGGCATTAATTTTGAACATATACAAGAGTCTTATAACCCAATTAACAAAAGATTGCAAGACTTGACCGACTAAAAAAATCAATTATAGCATGTGACTTGGTTGGGCCTTGTTCTTTCTAGAGACGCCAAGTCCCTCGAAAAGTGTTGTCTAGTCTTCACCTCGGACGAAGAGAAAGTCGTCTTTGCCGCACCCAAAAAATATCTTTTGCTATTATTCTCTGCAATTTGTTTCTATAAATAATTGCTATAAATAGTATGGGGAAAACTACAATCTTCCAGTCAATTTCCACGCTGGTCTATGTTGGACCTTTGAAGTATTCTCCAAGATTGATCTTTTACACGAGCCCATTTGACAACTGGCGATTGCTAGTTGTCACGACCTAAAAATCGATTTTACGGAATTCCAGGTTAATGGATTATTAGATTAATTAAATGAATTAACTAACCTAGTCGAGCTCTCCCAAGCTCTACCAAAACGCGACTTAGGTTCAATATTTAGCATGCAAGGATTTTTCAATTTGAGTCGCCACTAATCGTTTTTTTGTAGGTCGATTAGAAACCTAAGTAAATTAGCGGGAGAACTAAATTACTTCTACGAACCAGAGATTATGAGTTCGGGGACTTGGTTACACTAGTTAACTAAAACTAATGCCCTTTCGGTACCTTTTTATTTCATGAAAAGTTATTTGGGGTGATTTGAACAGATTTGGGTCAAACTGACCAGAAGGGCAAAATGGTCATTTCTCAAGGCTCGGTGAATGGAAATAGGTCAATCCAGTTGAATGTGGTTATTTCCTATTTTCCATAATTTTGAGAATTTTTTCTGAATTTTTTTTTGAGACAATTTGCCCATGAGGGGCAAAGTTGTCATTTTTAAAAGGGTCGAAAGGCCAAGACTGTCAAAAATAGGATTGATAGATTAAAACGTCCCATTTCCTAATTTTTGAGATTTTTTTTGGGATTTTTCAGAATTATTTTCTAATTATAAATATATTTTTTTGTATTTTATGTAATTTTTGAAATTTCTAAAAAAAATGAAGATGGAATGGTTTCTTTTGATTATCCTGAATATCTTGGATGGATTCAAAATGATTATCAAGAAAATCATACCATATGGCTTCAATATATATATTTATATATATTTATATATATTTCAAGAAAAATCACAGGTGCGAGTAAAGACACCTCGCCAGATTTATTCAAAATTTTCGGTTTCTAAATTTAACGAGCCAATCTTCAAATCAAGGCAACCAAATATTCAATCCTACAAGAAAACAAAACTTCGAAATATGCAATTCAATCAACAATTCATGCAAAATAAAAAAAGACAATATTCAAAGTTTCGAATTAGGAAGTATACCAAATTGACAAGATTGCCTTTCCCGATTCGATTTGCGATGAAACTTGATGATCAAGCCTTGCACTTTGGACCAAGCGGAACTCGAGTGTACGTTGAGAGGGTCCACGGAGGAAGTTCACAATTCTGATAGTAAGCTGGTTCCAAACAAAGTCCAACATTCTTCATGCATATGTCCAGTAAATGCCCAGCCGAATACAACGTCTTGACAATCGGCGACCAGTCTCATAAGAATATTGTTCACGATGGACTTGTTTAAAGCTTTGTGCAGCAAATTCCTTTTGGAAAACCTGTAAACAAAAAGAAAAAAAAAAACGAAAAAAGCTTCGGGACTTCCACAGGAATAGGGTCCACCAAATTATCACCTGTAAAAGAATTAAGAAACAGGACTCAAAAGAAGAAAAATTTAGCACGTCAGCAAAATGGTAAATTCCGATTCTTTGTGGATAGTCAAGTCAATGCAAACACTCAAGAGCAACGGGATATGGTGAGAAGGAGACGCTGAACCGTCGGACTTGAAGCCAGGGTACACTTGGAAACCACCACGAAAAAGAACAGCTCAGGACTGAATTAGATTCAACGGAACATTAAGATCGATGAGGTTGCGATTCATCAAGGTGGCATCGTCGAGATCGCAGGGAAACGAGGCAACATTTGCAGACCTTGAATTGGATTGGATTCACTTTGAGTAGTTACTGAAATGATAGGATGTTGTTCAGCATGGTTGGAGGCTCATGGCTAGTGATGCTCGGGAAATCGATCGATTCTCTTGCTCTCTCCACAGAGGCGTCACTTCCCTCGTGCAAAACTTCAATGATCATCCCCCCTCTTCACTTGCAATTCTTCGCTTGCTCTCTCTTGAAACCTGCGGATATCTGCAACGACAAAGAACGCGGGACTTGCGAGGAAGATTGGGTGCAAAGAAGACAAAGTTACTTTGGTCGAAAACAACATGACCCGTCGCCAAAAATTAGAGCGATACTAGCATTGAAAACAAGCTTTGCTTTCATGCTCAAGAGATAAAGACGAAGTAAAAACTTCACAGGCGCATACGACTCCGAAGACACTGAAATCGGATGGATCTAATGTGAGCTCTACATAATCGATGGCCGGGATCAATTTTGGCTCGTGCCTCTGATAAACCAGAAAAGATCTTCACAACATAAGCGATGAGGTTTACATCATCAAGCTTCTTCTTCCCCGAGAGCATCTTGCGATGCCATTTTTAACTCAAGCCCCAAAAAATTTCTGCTGAGGAGTCCACCTTCGAGATGCCTCCCCTCTTTTTTTTTTTTAATCCTAAAGCACCCATGCCCCTTATCTGTTGAATCATCATCCCTCCACGCCATTGAACATCATGCTGTCCCTGGACTTTCTTTTGAGTGCTACCAGCACTAAAAAGCCAATAAGATGCCCTCACGGACCCACTTTGAATTCCTCCATCAAGAGTGTCCACCGTCCACTTCACAATTGTCTTTTCTTTTTCTATTTTTTAACCTTTCTTTCCTTGCCACTTCAAAGGAATCCTCTGGAGGTGTTCTCTCTTTCCCGCATGAGCCGTTGAATAAAGAGAGTGACATCTTTTCCAGAAATGGGTATTGACTTAATGCTGCTCCCAATAATATAACCATTAGCCACGGGTAAGAGGACGTCTGGCGGTGTCTTGGCAGTGTCCGCTGGAGTCAATGGGGACTCGGCGGCCGATGGTGAGGACATGTCCAAGGACAGCGGCTCAATCGATTGTTGTCGTGATGGACCATGAGCTTTCGCTACTGGTTGGGACTTTGTCGAGATGGTGTGCTGGTTTGATCATGGAGAAGCTCGTGAGAACGATACTACCTGATCCACCGCTTGAAAACTTTTTTTTTTCTTTAGTATTTTCTTTCCTTGATACTGCCCTCCATGCTCCATGCAAAATGCAATGTAAAGGAAAATAAAATAAATAATAAAAAAAAATGCGACGCAGAAGGAAATATTTTTAGTGAGAATTAATTTTCAATTTTTGTGCAATATATAAATATAAATAAAAAAAATCAAAATTTATGTGTCAACACTAGTTGGTTTTGTTATTGAGATATTTCTCAGCCAATGGACACCTTGCCACGGGAACAATTGACTGACCCTAAGAAGGTTAGTTTACATTGACTTTTATAATTGTTATAATTTGATTTCTGATCCTTGACGTGATCCGTGAATAAATCCGGAAACGGGTTATAATCTCTTTTGAAAGCGCAGACTATTTGTTTTTATGTGGAGAGTTCTTGAGTCCCACTGCTCAATGAAAACATCAAGCAAATTTCGAATAGTTTTGAAAGAATCTTTTCAAAACACTAGTAAAGAACCCTATAAAGAAAGTGCGCAATTTTCGAGAGCACCTTTTTTTTTAATCATCTTATGTGTAGTCAACGCATTTTAAATAAAAAAATTCCTTGTAACGAAACCCTTTTCAAAATATTCATGATTCGTTACAAAATCCTTTTAAAAATATACTTAAGAAACCGATTTCTAGCTTTTTAGGAAAATCGGTGAAGCAGTAAAGATGTAAGTAGGGGCATACAGGTATCCGAATAGGTAAGGGATTTGCTTAACCCTTAAACGCATTCTATAGTTTTTTTTTAAGTTTCTAAAATTTGGAATCTATCCTATAATGTGTTGGTTCCATAGGTTCCAAGCTACCCTTAACTACTAGTCTTTTTCCATAAGAAAATCTATGAGAAAAAAATTTGTCACAATAATTATTAATTCTACATTCAATAAAAATATATTCATTACATGATACAACCCATGTTCATGTTTAGAAGTAACAAAATTCTATAGGATAATAATCGCAAAGAAATTACAAAATAAATGAATAAAATAATGAATCTATTTTCACCTATTATTTGAAGCTGAGTTAATCTGAAAGCCTATCCAACTTTATTAAGATCATGAACTAAAAAATTTCGGCAAAGATATAGCCAAGCTTATTACAGAGAAGGGGAGGGCGCAATGGAGTTGGAGATTTATTTTTTCTAATGGGCTTCTAGATTGCTGATTTATTAGGGTTTTAGAGCAACTTGTAGGAAATAATTCTAATAGTCAAGTGACATGGTCCGGGCAAAGGGTTTTCTAAACGAGATGGATCGGTCTTATCGAGGAAATCTCCTAGGAATTCTAGAATGATTCTAGGGACCGGCGGAATTATAATTGTACACTTCTGTAATTAAGTTGGATAGATAGTAGTTGGGGATATCTAATCTCCACCGTTAGATCAAGGGAAGATCTACGGATTATATCGTATGAGAATTTATATATAATGGGCTCTCCTCCCATCATTTGTATCATCTCATCTCACGAGTTATAGAGTTTTTAGAGCTTCTCTCTCTAGAGTGTTGGTGAGGTGAGCGAGTAATGCTGACTTGGGAAGGTTTTCCTAAGGCCGCACGAGCAATTGAGTTCTGATTCGATCGGCCCATGACAAGTGGTATCAGCGCCAATGTCCAGAGTGTAGCCAGATTCATTCAGCAGGTGTGATGGATCCAGTGTCCGAGATGACTGCTACCCATGGTGAGAAAGCCGTGGATAAGCATGGTCGCAATGCTGAGAAGGCTAGCAAGGCGAAGAAGGGTCATGCTCGTTCAAGTTCGAGGGAGGCAATGGGGAACATAGAGACTTGAGTGCCGAAGATGGAGATCGCGCTCGAAGAAGTCCAAGGCATAGTCGAGGATCTGTCTGAGAGCGCCGAAGGAGACATGTCTGGGAAGGAGGTGCTCGAGGCCGAAGTGCAAGAGCTGAAATCCGGCATGGAGGAGCTCCGAGGCGAGATGCTGGGCACCTTGACATGCACTGCTGAGACCTACGACTGTAGAACGATGACTTACGAGCCTCTACCATGAGGAATGGACGCGCTCAAGGTGAAGGTTGCCGAGGTGGAAGC
>JAGVVM010007601.1:0-13764 GCA_019149425.1 Psidium friedrichsthalianum
AGCATGATGAGTTGCACACCGATACGTTAGCTGGAGCTATATAACTATACATGTCCCTGTTGGGCAAAACGATGCTGACGGTGAGCATTAAGAACTCTGCAAAATTGGTGACTTCAGCAATATCCTCATCATCTCTACCCTGCCCCTTGCGCGGGGTGGTTGACCCTCCTACTCCAATCCTCTCGTGCACTATATTCCTCTCGACTTTTTTTCCATCAGATGGACCCTCGACTTGGTCCGATGAGCTCTGGCAATCCCCACTAATTCCAGTTGGATCGCCACGAGAACCGGATCAAAAAAACGGGCTAATTTGTTTCACATTGAGTGCATTAAATATTGACAATTTGCGGCTTGCACAATGCAGGAGCAGCAGGCTATCTTGGCATTTTTCGAAAGTTGGAGCTTTTCGAAATTCTCGACTTACCGATGCACCTCTTTCTTCTTGAGATGAGTAGCATTGTGAAGGCATTAAAACTTATGGAGAGGAGAAACACTCTGGCCATTGTGAATTTTTTAAAAAACCGAACTAATTTAATCTAACTAATATCACGAAACTTTTTCTTACAATTAAATAAAATTCGAAGGTGCTTCCCATTGGCATTTCACAAATCAATTCTCACTGTAGATGCATGTAAACGATGCATGCAGTTCGAACCAATTGGATATGTAGGGGGAGATACTCGGGGTTGTGCAAGTATCTAGTGGGAATAAATAGTGTGGGGTTCTGCCGTAAAAGAAAAAAGGAATAAAAATTAAATGATTATTGCGAGTAAAAACTTACTTTTTTGATCATCTAAGGTTCATTTATTTTGCGAAAATAAATGATTGAAAAATATTTTCCTTTAAAGAATGTTGCTTGTATCAATCTCACTTTGAAATAATTAGTGCAATGTGAAATATATTTTCACTATCAACAATAATTGTATCTAAATATTTTTCCGTGGATATAAAACTATTTTGCTCTTATTTTCAATTGTTCAAGAGATACAATGACCGTTTTTAAGAAAATATTTATTGACTATTTACTTTTCAATGAAATAAAACTGAACCTAACATTGAACCAATGAAATATTCCTCTAAGTACTGGATGCTCTGAGAGCCATGTCTTCGGTTTGTTTTTTGTAGTTTTGGTATTAGAGTAGAAACCGGGAGGGAGGAAGCGTTTATTAGAGGACCAGAGTTGAATATCGGTAGGGAGAAAGGGGGGGAAGGCATCGGTCCCCCTTTTTTCCAAGGGAGGCAACTACGGTTTTGCTTTCTCACTGGCAAGGCCCTGCCTTTTTGTTTTTTTTTTTTAGCTTTTTAAATTTAATATTTTATTCTTTTTTTTAAAAAAAAAACTTTATATTAAATTATAATTGAAGAAACAAAATGCGACTTAAGATAGAAAGAATTAAGTTAAATATGCCACGTCAGAATTTTTCATTAGACCAATTGATAGTGTTAACAGAAGGACTTGATTGTATCAATTTGATAAGTTTTATGACTTAATTTACTTTTTTGCAAGTTTAGGACTCAATTGCACTTTCATGACACAAGTTTACAATTCCTTAGTGAAACATATCCCTTCTTTTTTTTTCTTTGATCCCGTCATCCCATTACATGTCTATGTATATGAAAGAAAACAACATAAAGAAAAAAAAGGGGTTTGATTGTGTTATGGCACGACATGAGTGAAAATTCATAAACAAAGGATTTGTATTAAAAAAATATCTATGTTAAATTTTTTCTAGATTCTAATTGACTATTTATCCATAAATTTGCTCGAGAACGTCCTACATTTCTATTTCTCTTTTCAACATAACTAATTTGGATGGAAGTATATATATACTAACAAAATGGAAAAAAACATGATGCCTATAAATAAATTTGGGGTTAACACATTAAATTGTAATTTATGATGGAGCGCAATTTTGTCTTTTTGGTGAGAATGGGTGAATTTAGTTATTTAGGGGTGGAAATAGTGCTATACAATTAACACAATTGAACTTTTCGAATATGATCAACTAAAGAGGATGAAGACCCTCTATCTCGAAGGCGCTTGGTTGGCGTTTCAATCAACTCTCAACCGTTGATGCTCGTAAATGAGGTATGCATTGCCATGTTGACGGTTGCGATATGCTAACACTTAGGGCTGTGAGAGTATTACACAGAATTGGTGCCTAGAAATATTTTTCCAAACATAATCGCTTAAAATAATTCGCCAGTGAAAAGTATTTTCATTATCGACAATAAATTATTCCAAAATATTTTCATGAACGATGAAAATATATTGTTCATTTAGTTTTAAAAGTGATATAGGTGATCATTTTTAGGAAAATATTTTTTAATTATTTATTTTCAACAAAATATAGGGAACTTGAAATACTTACTCCATCACCATGGGAGGTTTACGTGAGGTTTTCATATTTAAAAAACCAATGTTGTGGTTTGTCATACTTAACTACGTACGAATGACCCCATGGAAAGTCAATCCAGAGGAGGAGGAGCCAAAGAAACTATGGAAACGATAGTGACCGGTCCAAGAGGTTTTAAGTGAAGACAAAATAGACAAAATTTTGGCGAGCGAAAATAGACAATATTTTGGCTCAAGAGGTTTTAAGTGAAGACAAAATAGAAAAAATTTTGATGAGCGAAAATAGACAAAATATTGGCTCGAGAGTTTTAAAATTTATCTATTTTGTCTTCACTTAAAACCTCTAGAACCAAAATTTTGTCTATTTTGTCTTCACTTAAAATCTCTCGAGCCAAAATTTTGTCTATTTTGTCTTCACTTAAAACCTCTTGAACCGGATCACTGTCTTTCCAGTAGTTAACATGATAGTGAAGATACAGCTTCTCGTCTTAATTATTTAGCCAAGCAAGCAGAGATTGGCGAGGCAAAATCGGAACGTTAATGGCGAACAACAATCCAGCTGATGCAGGTGACAGGAGGTAAGCTTCGATGACCTCAAACATATCTTAGCCACTGTAGCCCAGCCTCCGTAGGTAAGTTGGAGAATTTCTAGTAAAACAATGCCAAAAATCTTGATATCCATGCATGCTCCTACCTTTGATCATGTCTGCAGTGTATGTTCCATTACGTGAATGCTGTTTCATGTCGAAAACGCCTGCATTCTATGAAAATAAGGCAAACTTGTTGACGCATTCTGAACTTGTCCGCTGTCTTTCACTTGTCTGTAGCAGTGGCCTCTTTTTTGCATTAGATTGCGAGAGTCGGATAGGAACACCACGCTGTACGCCCGGATTTTTCCCTCTGTATTTTCTTTCTGTTGATCGAGGCTTGAGCCAGGCTTTTGTTCTCGATGTTCATGATGACTCATCTCTCGCGGAGCAGAAATGGCTCTGCTCAGAACAGAGCATGTACTCAGAGGCATATCTGGTGGATGCAAAATGGCTTGTTTCTCGGATTTTCTAAAGATTGGGTAGCTAGGTTGTACCACCCACATGTTTTCCTCTATCCTTTCGCTGATTGATCCAGATTTTCATCCTCAATGTTCATAATGACTGGACTCTTGGAACAGAGCATGCTGGCTCGTGCTCATAAGAGAGTAATATTCCAGCGGCAAAAAGTAAGCATGTTTCTTTTGGCACTTACACCCCCTTTTTTTATAGGCGAATTGGTAAATTTTCATGATATTCATTTGGTAATTGAATGCAGCTGCTCTCAAGTATGATTCACGTTAAAACGGCAGGCCATAATAACTGGCCATCTCTTTTGGATAAATCGCAAAGACGGAAAGAATGTGAACCTTCTCCTAAAGTTACCCAGTGAGAACATTCTGTCACATTTATGAAGAGGACACGATTGTATGTAAACTCCATATCTTTCTTTCGTCAAGAATTAAGAACAACATATTAATTGAAAGTTTCACTAGCTTTCCTCCTAATAAAAGCTAGGGGTGAGCGAAAAAAAATGAGGATCCACCCAAACCAGACCGAACCATACACAACTGGTTGATTTTGGATGGTAACGGTGGATACCGGTTCGATTTCCAATTTCATGTGAGAACCCCAGTTTTAGATGAGAACAACCCAACCGGACCGTACTTATATAATATAGATATAGATTTTATAATTGAAGCTATATCCATCAAACAATCACGTTAATCCCAGGCCCAATCAAGATTTATGTATGTGTTTGCCAAGGCCTAGAAGTTTGTCTTTTTGGAATGTAATTACTGGAAACTCAGGCAAATTGGTGACTGTTGCTTTCTGTTCAATATGCATATGATCCTCTTTGATGCTGTTTGCTGGGTGGTTGTGTAGTAAAAATCAGCCTTGATAGTTCCTTAAAAGTTCATATGTAGATAGTCAGTGTTGCAATAGATTATTACTTGTCTTTCTTTTAGAAATTAGAAGTTGAGAGAAGCTAATCGTACAGCAGTTTTACTAAAATAGAATCTGATTTGCTATGAAATGACGTACTGTGATCTTCATCGGCGGTGCACTTGCTGATTTTTTCTATGAACTTGTCAAAGAAATCAGCAAATACACCACCAAAACTCATGTTTGTCTTGTTATCCCATGGCAAATTGTGAATGCCTTCATTGGTTCACATGCCTATCCTTTTTACTTGATGTTGATGCTCGGTACTATTGAGTCGGTAGAACCGGTTCCATGGATCCAACCGAGAACAAAACCCGGTCCGATTCTGGTTGGATCCATGGAACGAGCAGGTAATTTACTGTTCGCATTTTGCAAAACTGATCCCTAACAGGCGATTTTCATTTTAGGATGGGAACCACCTATCCTAGAATCGATCATTCCTAATGAAAGCTATGACCTGCAATTAGCTTTACTCTGTTTCTACTTGATAAAGATAGGGGCTTCCCCAGTAGTTTTGTGCATCTCGGTCGTTTTGTTTTGTGAATGTGTTGCAAGAGAGGAGATATCTCTTGTACTCCAATGTTACATTTTGTTCAAAAGAAGAGTTTTCAGTAGCTTAATTACCAGAGAATCAATAGAGGGTTTACCCACCTACAGTGCATACATAGGCTAGACTCCTCCAATGCATAGACTCATTAGCTATGATTTGCACTAGAAGCTTAACATCGTACCGCGAATTAAATTTCCTTTTGAACTTAAATTGGTAGTTTTTATGCGAGTATCTTAGATTTATTAGCTAAGAGGCCTTGGGAATTGCTAGATTTTATCATAGACGCATATCTTGATAGCTTTCGCAAAAAACTGTCTTCTTGTACGATACTAAAAGAGCTCACAACTTAAGCTTTTGTGAAAGGCTATCATCCAACATGTAGTTTTAATTTGAAGATATGGAGCAGAGCTTGGAATTCAAATTGCTGCAATATATAATGAACATCTTGATTCCATGGAGGAGGCCTTACTTGAAGCCATCAGCTATACAGGTCTAGCCAAGTTACCGGTGCACCCATCATGCTTATCTGCACACTAGTAAGAAATGTCCGGCGAAAATTAACTTTCGAGATAGGAAGGCAAGATATTGGCGCAAGGTTCCGATTTGCTTGCGCTCTCGTCTCTGTTGCTCTCGGATGTGTGGCATGCAGTCTACTAATTTACATTCTGCTTGGTGACATGCCTTGGATGATTCTCGTTCCTGCGTTCTGATGTTGATAATCCTTTCGAATTCAAGCCCGAGGATTCACTAGAGAATGGTGACAATTTTTGGTTTTCCTAATGGTGTTGTGTACTCATTGCGAAGTTGGTTTTGATGCGCGTATTGCCGATGCTGGTTTGGACAAGAACCTCATGTTGTACTATTATTACTTTAAACACTGTTTATACCACAATATGGAATATGCGATGATGAAGTGGATGTTATGATTTTGCTGTCAAAGTGATGTTAAATTAATACTGAATGAAGTTGAATGATGTTATGAGATAGCCCATATTTAAAATCAGGAGTAACTAACCTAGGATTGAGTTGCATTGATGTGGTCAATTGATCTCCAACTGCTAATGCTCTCCCGATACATACGCAGTGGGCTTCGGTGACATGAAAGTAGTCTCATTTTGAATCCCGTAATATCGAGGATGCATAGTTTGAAATGGCTCTCCATTAAATTTTCTTTGGCCAAATGCGCAAAGTACTTAGTACGTCTTCATGGAAAGGACTACAAATTGTTGTTATTTTCTGAAAAAAAGAACGTGAAAAAGCTTGCAATTATATTGTGAGAAAGTGAAAAACGATGCTATTAGAATCATAAGGATAACAATAGTAGGATTGCCATAACTTTTGTATGAAACTCACTTGAATGCCATAACCTTTTTTTTTTTTCGCTCGCTCACTTAAGGTCACTAAAGCTTGCCTCCGACCACCGTGATCAGCTGAACTATTGTTCGCCGTTAACCTTCCGATTCTGCCTCGCTAATCTCTTCATTGCTTGGCTGAAAATGAGAACAGGGTGGGCTGTCATAGACCTTGGCGACGTTCTAGCCATGGTGTGGTTTGTCATACTTAACTATGAAAAACTACATGGCGCGAGCAATGTTTGTGGCGCCGGAGTGAGCCATGTCTGTCGTCATGTGCCGGGAAGTAAGTTTTTAAAAGCAAACTCCATAAACCTCCGATGGGAGCAAGTATTTTGTATAAAGAGGCCTAATTTCCTAAAAAAATTCTAGTTTTAGGTCTACCCTCCATTCTCTCCCGAATTTTTATTTATCCAAAAAGAAAGTCCCAGCTTTTAGGTCCATTCTAAATGTGCCCCAAACTTTTCTTTGTCCAAAAAAAAACCTCCAACTTTAGGTCCAATCTCAAATTCGCTACATACTTTTGTTTAATCTAACATAAAATATCATCATATTTTATAGCTAGCCCCAAATATGCCCCCATTAACCTCCTGTCTAAAAACCATCATCAGTCGTCTCTAATTTTCATACACTAGAATAGTTTCATTTTGCATATAATTTTCCATGTCACCTTACCGGTGTGGGGTTTTTTTTATTGACGTGGAAATGCCACGTCAAAGTTGGGACTTGACCATGGGAGTAGATTTAAAAGTAGATTTAAAGTTGGTAACTTTTATTTTTTTACACAAAAACAAAATTCAAGGTAGATTTTCGACTAATATGAAGTTTGGGATTTATTCCGAGACCAAAAAAGAAGTTCATGGGAGAATTGGGACTAGGCCTAAAGTTTTTTTTTTTTTAGGGAATTAGGCATTTCACTAAAATTATCCAACTCAACATCGGTCGTGCCACGTAGGACGGCCAATGTCTATTTGGCCAAAACGAGCAAATACCTAACACAGCATAGCATCTAAACTAAGCATCACTCGTCAGGACACGAAGAAGCAACTATTTAGCTTTGCACTCGATGGATGAAGTTGAGGAACGATCGACAGGATTTCAGTGGAGACCGGCGAACTTTTGACCAGAGCTGCGGGTGACAGAGACGGAGGAGAAGAAGGTGGAAGAAATGGAATCACCTGGGAAGGAGAAGCTTCAATGGCGAGGTCGTTTCCGACTTGCGAGAGACAAGTGATGGAGCGATCGAAGGTCTTCAAGGCGTTGCTGCTGAGGGTGAACTCCGTTTCTGTGCTCTTCGCTTCTTTCTCTGCACCGACGGTCGCCGGAAAAATCGGCGGGATCGGAAGAAGATGAGATTTGGTGTTTGGATCAGGGAATAAATGACAGCAAAAATTTCAATTAAAGGCTCGAAGTTTCCTCATTTTTTTAAATAAAAATTTGAAATATACCTTATTTTAATTACAAGCCTAAAGTAGTTATATCAATCTCAAAAAATAACTACTTAGGCTTGTAATTAAAATAAGGTATATTTCAAATTTTTATTTAAAAAAATGAGGAAACTTCGAGCCTTTAATTGAAATTTTTGCTGTCATTTATTCCCTGATCCAAACACCAAATCTCATCTTCTTCCGATCCCGCCGATTTTTCCGGCGACCGTCGGTGCAGAGAAAGAAGCGAAGAGCACAGAAACGGAGTTCACCCTCAGCAGCAACGCCTTGAAGACCTTCGATCGCTCCATCACTTGTCTCTCGCAAGTCGGAAAACGACCTCGCCATTGAAGCTTCTCCTTCCCAGGTGATTCCATTTCTTCCACCTTCTTCTCCTCCGTCTCTGTCACCCGCAGCTCTGGTCAAAAAGTTCGCCGGTCTCCACTGAAATCCATGTCGATCGTTCCTCAACTTCATCCATCGAGTGCAAAGCTAAATAGTTGCTTCTTCGTGTCCTGACGAGTGATGCTTAGTTTAGATGCTATGCTGTGTTAGGTATTTGCTCGTTTTGGCCAAATAGACATTGGCCGTCCTACGTGGCACGACCGATGTTGAGTTGGATAATTTTAGTGAAATGCCTAATTCCCTAAAAAAAAAAAAAAACTTTAGGCCTAGTCCCAATTCTCCCATGAACTTCTTTTTTGGTCTCGGAATAAATCCCAAACTTCATATTAGTCGAAAATCTACCTTGAATTTTGTTTTTGTGTAAAAAAATAAAAGTTACCAACTTTAAATCTACTTTTAAATCTACTCCCATGGTCAAGTCCCAACTTTGACGTGGCATTTCCACGTCAATAAAAAACCCCAAACCCCACACCGGTAAGGTGACATGGAAAATTATATGCAAAATGAAACTATTCTAGTGTATGAAAATTAGAGACGACTGATGATGGTTTTTAGACAGGAGGTTAATGGGGGCATATTGGGGCTAGCTTAAAAATTGATGATTTTTATGTTAGATTAAACAAAAGTATGTAGCGAATTTGAGATTGGACCTAAAGTTGGAGGTTTTATTTGGACAAAGAAAAGTTTGGGGCACATTTAGAATGGACCTAAAAGCTGGGACTTTCTTTTGGATAAATAAAAATTCGGGAGAGAATGGAGGGTAGACCTAAAACTAGAATTTTTTAGGAAATTAGGCCTCTTTATACAAAAATACTTGCTCCCATCGGAGGTTTATGGAGTTTGCTTTTAAAAAACTTACTTCCCGGCACATGACGACAGACATGGCTCACTCCGGCGCCACAAAACATTGCTCGCGCCATGTAGTTTTCATAGTTAAGTATGACAAACCACACCATGGCTAGAACGTCGCCAAGGTCTATGACAGCTCCACCCTGTTCTCATTTCAGCCAAGCAATGAAGAGATTAGCGAGGCAGAATCGGAAGGTTAACGGCGAAAATAGTTCAGCTGATCACGGTGGTCGGAGGCAAGCTTTAGTGACCTAAGTGAGCGAGCGAAACAAAAAAAAAAAAGGTTATGGCATTCAAGTGAGTTTCATACAAAAGTTATGGCAATCCTACTATTGTTATCCTTATGATTCTAATAGCATCGTTTTTCACTTTCTCACAATATAATTGCAAGCTTTTTCACGTTCTTTTTTTTCAGAAAAAATAACAACAATTTGTAGTCCTTTCCATGAAGACGTACTAAGTACTTTGCGCATTTGGCCAAAGAAAATTTAATGGAGAGCCATTTCAAACTATGCATCCTCGATATTACGGGATTCAAAATGAGACTACTTTCATGTCACCGAAGCCCACTGCGTATGTATCGGAGAGAGCATTAGCAGTTGGAGATCAATTGACCACATCAATGCAATCAATCCTAGGTTAGTTACTCTGATTTTAATATGGGCTATCTCATAACATCATTCAACTTCATTCAGTATTAATTTAACATCACTTTGACAGCAAAATCATAACATCCACTTCATCATCGCATATTCCATATTGTGGTATAAACAGTGTTTAAAGTAATAATAGTACAACATGAGGTTCTTGTCCAAACCAGCATCGGCAATACGCGCATCAAAACCAACTTCGCAATGAGTACACAACACCATTAGGAAAACCGAAAATTGTCACCATTCTCTAGTGAATCCTCGGGCTTGAATTCGAAAGGATTATCAACATCAGAACGCAGGAAACGAGAATCATCAAGGCATGTCACCAAGCAGAATGTAAATTAGTAGACTGCATGCCACACATCCGAGAGCAACAGAGACGAGAGCGCAAGCAAATCGGAACCTTGCGCCAATATCTTGCCTTCCTATCTCGAAAGTTAATTTTCGCCGGACATTTCTTACTAGTGTGCAGATAAGCATGATGGGTGCACCGGTAACATTGGGTAGACCTGTATAGCTGATGGCTTCAAGTAAGGCCTCCTCCATGGAATCAAGATGTTCATTATATATTGCAGCAATTTGAATTCCAAGCTCTGCTCCATATCTTCAAATTAAAACTACATGTTGGATGATAGCCTTTCACAAAAGCTTAAGTTGTGAGCTCTTTTTATCGTACAAGAAGACAGTTTTTTGCGAAAGCTATCAAGATATGCGTCTATGATAAAAATCTAGCAATTCCCAAGGCCTCTTAGCTAATAAATCTAAGATACTCGCATAAAAACTACCAATTTAAGTTCAAAAGGAAATTTAATTCGCGGTACAATGTTAAGCTTCTAGTGCAAATCATAGCTAATGAGTCTATGCATTGGAGGAGTCTAGCCTATGTATGCACTGTAGGTGGGTAAACCCTCTATTGATTCTCTGGTAATTAAGCTACTGAAAACTCTTCTTTTGAACAAAATGTAACATTAGGAGTACAAGAGATATCTCCTCTCTTGCAACACATTCACAAAACAAAACGACCGAGATGCACAAAACTACTGGGGAAGCCCCTATCTTTATCAAGTAGAAACAGAGTAAAGCTAATTGCAGGTCATAGCTTTCATTAGGAATGATCGATTCTAGGATAGGTGGTTCCCATCCTAAAATGAAAATCGCCTGTTAGGGATCAATTTTGCAAAATACGAACAGTAAATTACCTGCTCGTTCCATGGATCCACCAAGAATCGGACCGGGTTTTGATTCTCGGTTGGATCCATGGAACCGGTTCTACCGACTCAATAGTACCGAGCATCAACATCAAGTAAAAAAGGATAGGCGTGTGAACCAATGAAGGCATTCACAATTTGCCATGGGATAACAAGACAAACATGAGTTTTGGTGGTGTATTGCTGATTTCTTTGACAAGTTCATAGAAAAACTCAGCAAGTGCACCGCCGATGAAGATCACAGGACGTCATTTCATAGCAAATCAGATTCTATTTTAGTAAAACTGCTGTACGATTAGCTTCTCTCAACTTCTAATTTCTAAAAGAAAGACAAGTAATAATCTATTGCAACACTGACTATCTACATATGAACTTTTAAGGAACTATCAAGGCTGATTTTTACTACACAACCACTCAGCAAACAGCATCAAAGAGGATCATATGCATATTGAACAGAAAGCAACAGTCACCAATTTGCCTGAGTTTCCAGTAATTACAATCCAAAAAGACAAACTTCTAGGCCTTGGCAAACACATACATAAATCTTGATTGGGCCTGGGATTAACGTGATTGTTTGATGGATATAGCTTCAATTATAAAATCTATATCTATATTATATAAGTACGGTCCGGTTGGGTTGTTCTCATCTAAAACTGGAAATCGAGTCGGTACCCACTGGTTCAACAAATTGGAATCGGAAATCGAACCGGTATCCACAGGTTACCATCCAAAATCAACCAGTTGTGTATGGTCCGGTCTGGTTTGGGTGGATCCTGATTTTTTCGCTCACCCTAGCTTTTATTAGGAGGAAAAGCTAGTGAGACTTTCAATTAGTATGTTGTTCTTAATTCTTGACGAAAGAAAGATATGGAGTTTACATACAATCGTGTCTCTTCATAAATGTGACAGAATGTTCTCACTGGGTAACTTTAGGAGAAGGTTCACATTCTTTCCGTCTTCATGATTTATCCAAAAGAGATGGACAGTTATTATGGCCTGCCGTTTTAACGTGAATCATACTTGAGAGCAGCTGCATTCAATTACCAAATGAATATCATGAAAATTTACCAATTCGCCTATAAAAAAAGGGGGTCAGTGCCAAAAAGAAACATGCTTACTTTTGCCACTGGAATGTTACTCTCTTATGGGCACGAGCCAGCATGCTCTGTTCCAAGAGTCCAGTCATTATGAACATTGAGAATGAAAATCTGGATCAATCAGCGAAAGGATAGAGGAAAACATGTGGGTGGTACAACCTAGCTACCCAATCTTTAGAAAATCCGAGAAACAAGCCATTTTGCATCCACCAGATATGCCTCTGAGTACATGCTCTGTTCTGAGCAGAGCCATTTCTGCTCCGCGAGAGATGAGTCATCATGAACATCGAGAACAAAAGCCTGGCTCAAGCCTCGATCAACAGAAAGAAAATACAGAGGGAAAAATCCGGGCGTACAGCGTGGTGTTCCTATCCGACTCTCGCAATCTAATGCAAAAAAGAGGCCATTGCTACAGACAAGTGAAAGACAGCGGACAAGTTCAGAATGCGTCAACAAGTTTGCCTTATTTTCATAGAATGCAGGCGTTTTCGACATGAAACAGCATTCACGTAATGGAACATACACAGCAGACATGATCAAAGGTAGGAGCATGCATGGATATCAAGATTTTTGGCATTGTTTTACTAGAAATTCTCCAACTTACCTACGGAGGCTGGGCTACAGTGGCTAAGATATGTTTGAGGTCATCGAAGCTTACCTCCTGTCACCTGCATCAGCTGGATTGTTGTTCGCCATTAACGTTCGGATTTTGCCTCGCCAATCTCTTGCTTGCTTGGCTAAATAATTAAGACGAGAAGCTGTATCTTCACTATCATGTTAACTACTGGAAAGACAGTGATCCGGTTCAAGAGGTTTTAAGTGAAGACAAAATAGACAAAATTTGGCTCGAGAGATTTTAAGTGAAGACAAAATAGACAAAATTTTGGTTCGAGAGGTTTTAAGTGAAGACAAAATAGATAAAATACTTAAAACTCTCGAGCCAATATTTTGTCTATTTTCGCTCATCAAAATTTTTTCTATTTTGTCTTCACTTAAAACCTCTTGAGCCAAAATATTGTCTATTTTCGCTCGCCAAAATTTTGTCTATTTTGTCTTCACTTAAAACCTCTTGGACGGGTCACTATCGTTTCCATAGTTTCTTTGGCTCCTCCTCCTCTGGATTGACTTTCCATGGGGTCATTCGTACGTAGTTAAGTATGACAAACCACAACATTGGTTTTTTAAATATGAAAACCTCACGTAAACCTCCCATGGTGATGGAGTAAGTATTTCAAGTTCCCTATATTTTGTTGAAAATAAATAATAAAAAATATTTTCCTAAAAATGATCACCTATATCACTTTTAAAACTAAATGAACAATATATTTTCATCGTTCATGAAAATATTTTGGAATAATTTATTGTCGATAATGAAAATACTTTTCACTGGCGAATTATTTTAAGCGATTATGTTTGGAAAAATATTTCTAGGCACCAATTCTGTGTAATACTCTCACAGCCCTAAGTGTTAGCATATCGCAACCGTCAACATGGCAATGCATACCTCATTTACGAGCATCAACGGTTGAGAGTTGATTGAAACGCCAACCAAGCGCCTTCGAGATAGAGGGTCTTCATCCTCTTTAGTGATCATATTCGAAAAGTTCAATTGTGTTAATTGTATAGCACTATTTCCACCCCTAAATAACTAAATTCACCCAATTCTCACCAAAAAGACAAAATTGCGCTCCATCATTAAATTACAATTTAATGTGTTAACCCCAAATTTATTTATAGGCATCATGTTTTTTTCCATTTTGTTAGTATATATATACTTCCATCCAAATTAGTTATGTTGAAAAGAGAAATAGAAATGTAGGACGTTCTCGAGCAAATTTATGGATAAATAGTCAATTAGAATCTAGAAAAAATTTAACATAGATATTTTTTAATA
>JAGVVM010007602.1:0-38251 GCA_019149425.1 Psidium friedrichsthalianum
CCAGGTGTAGTACTTGCTAGTTTGATTGATGCATCTATTTGTCTGTGAAAACTTCAGCTCGTAATCAGCAGAATCTAACACATAAAACACAAAGGAAATATGCAGTTATGTCCCGAACAGGAAGCAACAACATGATCCAAGAGCCATGTACATAATCTACAGACTGACAAGTTGTTAATCAATTGTAGATTGGTTAAAAATATGTGGAAGCAATACATCTGGAGACCTTCAAAATGTAAAAACCTAGAACTGAATTTGTAAAAAGTTCAAGTTCAACAATCTAAATACAAAAGAAAGCAATAACTTTTTGTACTCTCGTACTCTGGTTACTGAACTTCCCCAACATGATCCAACATACTATAACTCTTGCGAGTCATTTGCAAAAAGATCGATTTCATATTCCCCCAATGGCGCATAACTTTGACAATGTAAAGAAGACCACCACAATTTTTTTGGCCTGATCCAAAATGAAGGATGAGTTGTTTCTTAAAATAAGGACCCATAGGCGCATGCAAAGGGGAAACAAAATAGAAGTATACGAGGTTGGTCAATGGTAAAAAGTGACTGTAGCTTGGTACTGTCCTTTCCCCACATCCTTTGATGATGCAGCATACTTTAAACCTATCATAAATTTTAAATTTTGATCAAAAATCAAATTGCACTTCATCATAATCAAGGAAAACAACCATATTTTCTCGTCCTTTATTAAACAGGATTCTGCAAATGATTCAACAATATCTTATGAGAAACCACACAAAACTGGCTTCATGTTTTGAACTCGGATAAACTTGGCAGCAGAGAAGGCTTTAGAGTTCTATTAAGGGTCATCGCCAAATCTGAACTTGGCATATTCTAACCCAACTACTTAAGAAATCTAAAAAATTGGGGATTTCATTTTACGCAATATTTGAGTTTCAAAATAAAGGTGAAAAAACATGAGCGCAAAAGCAAATTGGGGATTCTAAAAAGCTTGATTCAACAAATAGGAAGCTCTAAGTTCAAGAGACAGGATACCCAATCCAAAGGCAACAGCCCTCAATTACAGTGACACAAATAAATACGGTTAAAAGTGAGGCCCCATCCAGCCCTAATCAATAATTTACCCAATCAAGAGCCCTTGACAGTGTAGGTGCTTACTTCAGATACCCTCATTTTGATAGTACAGTCCATCACTCCATTGAATGCTCAGACACAGTAGCGAAGGAAATACTAGTGTAGACCAACATCTATCAAGATGCCATCTTTGCACATAACAATCAATTAGGCACTACAAGATCAATATTGGTCAAAAAGACATGCCTCTAATGGAAAGCCCGAATTATATATTTTAGTCATAATCTTCTCTTATAAAAGTTAGCTATTCTAGTTGTGATCACAAAATGGTTGAGAAAGAACTCCATTCAGTTGATTTATCAACAATAATATTAGAAGGCTAGTTTAGTTCAAATATATATATCACCACAACATGCACCAGTCACTTAAATTATTATACTTAATGATGCAACAGACATTATTCATATTAACCGTGCATAGAACCAACAGTTATCATAAGTAATCTCACTCATAGGAAATACTATAACTCAGTCAGGACTGCAACATCTTCATATGCATGAATACATGTGTGCATGCGTGCATGCTCAAAGATAATTTAAGATATGAGAAAGTCGACATTCAACAATTACATAAGAAAATGAACCCACGTTTGTAAAAGCACTCAACTGGGTAAGAATTGGTTGCATCCAGCACATCATATGAGATTTCCATCAAGATTTCAGGAGCCAGACACGATCACTCATAGCTGCAATTTTCCTGTCACACAGCCGATTATGACAAAGAGACAGATGAATAGCTTTATGACAAAAGTTCACGCTACACATTAACTGTCTATGAAAAGGTTGGCAAGAACAGATAGTACTTCTTGCCCATTAACATCATGATTTGAAATAAAAAGGATTCAAATTTCAAGAAGCAATGCCAATTACCGTGTATTAGAATACCATATCCAAGTGGTATTTGATAGAGTGCCACACAAAACCTTTCAAGTTTCGAGACAAGCAGATTTGAGAGTGAGAACGCCCTTTTAAGGTTTTTATTTCTTGTACTTTTTCTCTTTGGGATGGATAGCTGTATGGAATCAGATCCTGAGTGTTGATAATTTCCACTGTGAAGATTGTAATATTGCTATCCATGTGAAAGAAAGATCGAGAAATTGTTATTCACCTTCTTACTTATTAATCAAAGGGAAAAAGGCACCAGATCAATGTCAATATCATTTAAAGAATTGTTTCCATTTTAAAATACCATCTTTCAAAATTACTTTGGGGCAACATTCCCAAACAACTACATGACATTCTAGATTTAGGCAAAAATTGGAACGTCTTCTTCCTCCTACGTATACAGCTGACTTCAGCAACTAATTAGCAGGTGATCAGATCAACTCTTGCAATTCATTCCTAATAACAGCCTACCAGGACACTGCCTCCACTCAGAAATACGAGCATTAAAAACATAAGTGCCAGTTAGTTTAGCAGCTCAATTCACAATACCCAGAATTATACACTTACCGAGAACAAAACCACCACAGATTGATTCAACAAACAAAGCATTAAGGACGTGGAACCAACAGGACATAAGCCAAAGTCAGTCCAGTAAGACCACACTGGGACAGTAGATTTTCCAGACGCCCCCCACTCACGCTTTCAATCAGATAAATCAGGTTCATTTCATTCTTCCATACTTGCCTATGAAACTCTGATCCTTTAGAATCAGCAATACTTCAAAAACCAATCATGCCCTGCACAAAATTAAAAGTTTCAGCAACAAAGTCTAATCTAGATGTATAGGTAGATATGCCCCGCAGGCATCAGGGTTATACTAAAACCAGTTGTTCTTTTTGGCCATAATAGAAAATATCAGCTGCATTGCTTATTGGATGTTCATTAAAAATATTACGAAGAGATTAAGGGGGAGTGCTTGTAATTGTGGTTATAAGCTTGGACCATAAGACATATATGCTCCAGTTTAAGGGGGAGTGCTTGTAATTGTCAGCATAATGTTAAACCGAGTTTATAGGGGCATACTTGTAAACACTATGTAATAATAACTACATATGAAAAAAAGGGGAGTACAAGACCCCAAGTCTTTTGGTCTCAACTTATGTCCTCTAGCCTTACCACGGTAGCACGTAGCAGAGCTAGTTCCAGCCTAGTTTATTTATGCATGTGTGCTTCATCAATTCCACGTGCCATTCTCAATCAGATTTGCACGTGAAATGAGATAATAGAGTATCCCACGTCACTTATCTACAAGATTCATATAAGTCTTATATACACATGATCTCTCTCTACCTATTAACTTAAACTTCTGAAGTGGATTTTCTAACAACAAGAAGACAAATCTATAAGTACGCTAAAACAAATCATCCATGTCAGAAAGAAATGCAATAAAAGAAATGTTATATGAATGAACTCAACCAAAAGAAAAAATTTCACCCACCATAAACTATGGCTGTGCTTCCCAGAATTGGTTTCCATATTGGCTGACTCTGACATACTTCTATTTGTCAATCATCCTACCAGGAGAAATTGTCATTTTAAACACATTAAAACGGAGAAATCAGAAAAACTTAGGTAGATCAGTAAAAATTTTAACATATTTACCTTCCAATAGTTATCCTGTTGCAGAGGGCAGTAATTGTGGCAACAGTTTCCAATTATTCTTTCTTCCCTGGAAGCAATTGTACTCCTTCCAGCTGCATATTAACATATGTTCAGTGTCGTCCACGATATGCAGTCATTTTTTCCAGTTCTTTAAAATGATAGATGAGCAAGTAAACCACATGTTTCCAGTGACAGCAATGCCGGTAGCCTCCAATCAAATAATAATTTTTATTTCAATTCACACCCCATCAAGTCCCTCAATCAACAATGTATATGTTTGAGGGTGCAGTTGGCAGCCTTTCCTCTCCATGACTGCAGCAAATCTGAGCATCTCTTAACAAAACCCTTCTTAAGTAGCCCATCAACTAGAAGCTTCCAGGCTAATTCATCATGATTGTACCCGCAAACTAAGAGACTACGAAAAAAATGTTCAGCCTCTTCATCCTCCTCCTGATCATATAGGCCACATATAAGCAGCTTAGAAGACTCCAGAAGGGGTAAATGACCATGCTCGATCATAGCCTCTGTCATCTTCTTTGCTTCTCTGTACTCTCCCTTCTCACAACAACAGCAAACAAGCGCATTGTAAGTTTTTTCATCAGGATTCATGCCTCTATCTCTCATATGATTGACTATTCTAACTGCTACTTTAAGGCGGCCCACTTTTGCAAAGTCCTATAATGATCTTGGCATAAGTGTTGACATTAGGAGCACAACCATGTTCAAGCATTTTGTCGAAAAAATTCAAAACAGTTCCAAAATCCACAATCCTCCACACTCTGCTTTATCAACTGCTGAGATATTTGAAGTCAAAATATCACTTCTGACTGCAAGGTTTTCCCCTTTCACCTGATTTCCATCTAAAAAATGCTGAAGCAAACGACCATATGTATGGTGAGAAGGCACACAACCAGAATCAACATGCGTTTCAGAACATCAAAAGATAGATGAAGTAATCCCATGCCCATATGCATCAATTAAATATGTGTAAGGAACTGAGTCGGGCTCAATATTCTCTCTTCTCATCTTAGAAATCAAATTTTCTGCTTCATATAGTCTGCATTGAGAGCAGTATCGTAGATAAACTGTGTAAATAAAGAGATCAGCTGATATCCCAACGAGACCATCTGGTCTAAAAGCTTATCAGCATGGTCAAAGTCTCCTTCAGCAAGCATCTGCTTAATCAGAATCGTATAAGTATACACGGTCGGCTTCAAGTCCCGATTCAGCATATTTTTCACCGTCGTCAATGCTTCCTGTGTTCTCTTCTCTTTGCATAATCCATCTATCAAAGCATTGTAAGTGAATGAATTTGGCTTGCAATCCTCCAAGAGCATCCTCTCAAGCAATCTATGGGCATCCTCAAGTTGTCCAGATGCACAACAGCCATCAATTAACGAGGTATATATCACTTCATTGCTTTGATACCTTTCTCATGCAATGAATCCAGTAAAGCAAAAGCTTCTTTAATCCTCAACCTCTTACAAAGAGTATCCATAATAAAGCTATAACTCCAAACATCAGGAGCTAAACCACTCTCTTCCATCATTTTCAGTAGCCTATGAGCATTATCCAGCTCCCCTAGTTCAACATTGACCCTGAATTAAGGAATTATACGTGACAATAGATGGAGGGAGGTTGCACTCAGCCATCTTATAAACAATGCCATAGCCTGTGCACATTCTTATTCTTACAAAAGCAGTCTATCAATTCATTGTATGTACGAGTATTTGACTACATTTTTTTGACTCCATCAAACCTAAATATCAAATGCAGCATCTATGTTTTCCTTCCTTACAATATCCATTATTAAGCATTATAAGTGACAACACTTGGAACTAGCCCCTTATCGGACAATTCATCCAACATTTCGGCTTCACTGATCTTATTGTTCTTACAGAAACTATCAATGATGACAGTATACGGTGTGAAGATTAGGCTCACAACCTCTCTCAGGCATCTCCGTAAATAAATCCATGCTTCTGATTTCTACCCAAATCACATAAACTACATATAAGAACTGTATATGTTCGACAGAAGCACTGCTTATCTTGGCCCATCTGAGAAATAATTTCAGAGCCTCATCCACCCGTCTAGCTTCGCAGAGACCATGTTATAAGTATTGTGTACGAAACCTCATTTCTTGCACAACCTTTTTGTGGCTTTGCGCAAAGATCTGTAGGCTCCATTCACATCCTTCTTTCCGACACTGACCCAATATAGGGAGGTATATGTATATGTATCCGACTCAAACCCCCCTACCAAATCTTTCTCACGTAAAACTCTGCCTCAAACCAGATTCCCTAACTTACAGTACTCATTAACCATTGTATTGAAAGTATAGATATTTGGTAGAACCTTAGGTCTAACATCTCTATGTACACATTTTTCATTTCGTCAATCCTCAAGAACTTCGCTAATGCCATCAGCAGAGTATTGTAGCATCTCACGGTAAGCTTAAATCTCAAATCCCCTTCTCCGTTCATCCGGGACAAAAACTCCAACACGAACCGCACGTCATCCACTGTAACCACAGCTTTTATCATGCGATCCGTAGCTTCTCAGCAATCACGGAAAACTTGTTAGGAATCAGAATGGCCAGCAAAGCGGAATAACTGGACATTGGTTGCTGAACGAACAGGTCTCTGCTAATCAAATTGAAGAACCCAAGCCCGTCCGAGGGTCGAGATTAGAAGCGAGGACGGAGAAACATGAGACGGGGTTACCGAGGGGATCAGCCTCTTTGACCAGGGGTTCCTCTGCCAATTCGGGGACGTGAGGTCGAGTGAATCTGAGCAAAACATCCGACGGCTCGGCCTCGGCGGCGGCGATAGCAACGGGAGAGGCGATGGAAGAGAGAGCTTTAGCGGACAGAAATGGGCGCGAAGGCGGTGGGATCACAGGGACTGAAAACGGCCGACGTCATTCTCTCGGCGGAGCATCGGGCGGCGGCGGCGACTCCACTCATTGAGGGAAAGGTCTAGGGTTTTGCGATGGCAGTGGCACGCAATGGAGATCAGGGGGTTGGATCGAGAGCGAGCCTCGACGCGTTGCGAGAGGAGAGCAGCAGCTGTTGTCCTTAGTTCTTCTACGACCGAGTTTTGAGGGGAAACAGCAGCCGTATTGAGTGGACCCGACCGGCTGTGCTTTTGATCATACCATCTGCCGTGACAAATCACCTAAATTACGTACCTCGTACCCATGAGATTGGCAAGATTAATGATCGAATGAACTGATCCATAAATCTATAGACGACCAAACCGAGTGTACCGGATGATTCAATCTGAACGGAAGTCTCGAACCGACCCAGACCTCGATTTTAAGTCATATCAATTATATTCAATGATTTCATTTGTTTCTTCCGTTTCATTTATACGGTAAAAAACATATAATATTTTCATTCTAGCATGCATATTCTAACGAGGATCTAGGATTATGTGTTTTCTCATTTCGTGTTTGATTTACACAATAGCTTTTTAATCCGACCAAGAAAAAATTGAACTTTTATGTTTACATCCAAAGAAAAGAATTAAACTAATCTAAATGATTTCAAATTCATGTAGAGCATCGATTTTCATTCATTGGTCTTTGACTTGTTTCCAAAGTCCAACACTTTATTATAACCACAATCATGATTTGAACTATGGTCATTAGCTAATGATCTTAAAAGGCTAAATCTTAGCTCTATGGGATGTTTAAACACTGGAGTATACCTGAGGACGTAGAAGAGAAAGATTCATCTCCACTTAGGAGACAAGATGTGCAGTGCCTCGCACTATTAAGAATAAAATGTCTATTCAGATTAGGGCGGGCCATATTTTCGTTACTATCATTGGAGACTTTATTGGGAATTAGTTGGAAGAGCGAACTCTAAAGTCAAACTTTCCTATTGAATTTGTATTAAATTTAACCCATCATATCAGTTTTGACTTTTTAAAATTTTTATTCCAAAAAAAAAATTAAACATACCTAAAATGAATTTCAAAGTCATCTCGAATCGTCGGATTTCATAATTGGATTTAACTTGTTCGAAGTCCAGCACTTTGTTATACCAAATCAGGATTTAAGACCGTTGAAATCAGTATCATTATCGTGGCCATAAAATGACTACGCCTCCTCCAACTTAGGGGCAAGATTTATACATAATGTATATTGAACGATACATTACTAGAAGATGCACGTCCGGCATATGTGCATGGCTTGGGTAGGAAGAAAATGCCCAGAAGCCTCCACCTCTGCAGACCAATTGCTCCTCCTTTCGTTTTCAATCTGGTCTCTCGTTCGGATGCCACCGCAACCCGGTCGAACCACCACCAAATCCACCCGAAACCTTCTCTTCACTGGGTAGCTCGTTCAATCGATACTTCCACTTTTTGCAGCCCAAGCCAGGCGAGGACTCCACATTCCTACTCCTCTCTCTTGGGTCGGTGCGCAGAGACGAGATGCTTGTTAGATGTTCGGAAAGTTCAGACCCATTTGATAAAAACCGCTCTGTGTCCCGCCCTTTGGGCCACAGGCTAATCGACGCCTACCTGAAGTGCAGCAGCGTGAGGGATGCTCGCGGCGTGTTCGACGAAATGCCCGAAAGGCACGTAGTCACCTGGAATTCCATGATCGCTTCTTATATCAAGCAGAGAAGAAGTGAAGAAGCGGTAGAGCTTTACGAGAGGATGATGAGCGAGGGAGTCCTTCCCGATGAGTACACGTTTCTCGAGTGTCTTCAAGGCGTTTTCGGACCTTGGGCAGGTGGCTGGTGGTCAGAGAGCTCACGGGCTCGCTGTGGTTTTGGGGTTGGAGGTTTCCAATGTGTTCGTTGGTAGCGCGCTCGTTGATATGTATGCGAAATTCGGTAAAATGGGAGATGCGCAGTTGGTGGTGGACCGAGTAAGAGACCAAGATGTGGTTTTGTTAACGGCATTGATTGTTGGTTACGTGCAACATGGCGAGGAGTTCAAGGCTCAAGAGGTTTTCTCGGATATGATGAGGAAGGGGATCGAGCCTAATGAATTCACTCTTGCAAGCACTTTGATTGGTTGCGCAAACTCAGCAGATTAAAATCTGGTAAATCTATTCATGCGTGTATAGTCAAAACCGGCTTTGACTACGCAACCGCTTCACAAACTTCACTCTTGACAATGTACTCGAAATGTGGGATAATTGATGACTCCTTCAAGGTGTTCAATGATTTGGCTAACCCAAACCTGGTGACATGGACATCTCTCATTGCAGGTCTGGTGCAAAATGGTAGGGAAGAGATCGCTCTTTTGAAATTTCGGGAAATGTTGCAAAATTCAGTAAATCCTAATTCTTTCACATTATCAAGTGTTCTTCGAGCATGTTCTAGCCTAGCTATGCTGGAAACAGGAAAACAAATCCATGCAGTTCTCACAAAATATGGATTAGTTAGAAATGGTTATGCTGGAGGAGCACTTATTGACTTGTATGGAAAATGTGGAATGGCAGAAATGGCAAGGTCAGTCTTTGATCGGTTGATAGATATAGACATGGTGTCTATGAACTCCATGATATATAGCTATGCTGTTAATGGTCTGGGGCAGGAAGCACTTGAATTGTATAATAGGATGAAAGATTTGGAGCTTGAGCAAAATCAGGTGACATTTGTGGCTGTTCTTTTGGCATGCAGCAATTCAGGGTTGGTTGAAGAGGGTCGGCAGATCTTTTCATACTTACGAGACAGTCGTGAAGCCGAATTGAGAAGAGATCATTATGCATGCATGGTTGATTTACTGGGGAGATCCGGAAGACTTGAAGAGGCTGAAATGTTGGTGACACAAATGAATAATCCAGACCTTGTTATATGGAGGACATTGTTAAGTGCATGTAGGGTTCATGGAGATGTAAAAACAGCAGAGAGAGCTATGAAAAAGGTGCTTGAACTAGCACCAGGAGATGAAGGAACGCATGTGCTGTTGTCAAATCTATATGCCTCGACTTGCAATTGGAGTCAGCTTATCGAGATGAAAGCATGATGAGGGAGATGAAACTGAAGAAGAACCCTGCAGTGAGTTGGGTTGAAGTCGATAGAGAAGTTCATACTTTCATGGCTGGTGATTTATCTCACTTGGGATCGAAAGAGATACTTGACACGCTGGAAGAGCTGATTGAGAAAGTTAGAAATCTTGGTTATATCCCGGACACTAGATATGTGTTGCAGGATTTGGATGAAGAGAAGAAGGAGACATCATTGTATTACCACAGCGAGAAACTGGCCTTAGCTTTTGCTTTATCTAGGACTAAAAATAAGACTAACAGTATCAGGATTCTTAAGAATCTTCGAGTTTGTGGCGATTGTCACTCTTGGATGAAATATGTCTCCGTCGCTGTTGGAAGAGAAATTGTTGCAAGAGATGCAAAGAGATATCATCATATTAAGGATGGCCGGTGTTCTTGCAGAGACTATTGGTGAATCAGTTTTTGATTCTTGATAAGAACATCTCCGCCAGCATTTTAGTGACCGACAAAAGAAGGGGTGCAGTTCTATAATCTTTATATCGGGGACAATTTGGATAAGTCCTCGAGAATTTATTGTAGTTTTTATTTGAAAGCTCTAGAAAATGTATGGTGAAAATAGGAGCCTTAACTTTGACGTGAGAAGAAAAATGGAGAACAAGTTACTTGGCCATAGTTCCACAATGGAGAAAAGGTGTCTTAAAATTAAGATGCCAGCAATTTTGTTGTAAAAAGGTCTTGAATAAAGCATCAGCAGAGTAGCGCATACATGCATGTTTGGAAGCTCCATTCTTTGTCATCAAAATTGATCTCATAAGTTCATATAACAGATCACGCAAATTTTGCTTGGTATATTTATAGTGATTTGGCTACTCCAGCGATCGTAACAAGCTTGAGCATGCTCCAGAATGATAAGAGAGAATGACAATATTATCAGTAATTTGATTGTCATGAACTGGGGAAGAACACTCTTCATTCTAGAGAGAGCTTATCTTCCAGGAAAGATCAATGATGAATCAATTTTTTAACGCCAACATTGCCATTCTTATTTTTTCTGCTGCTTTAGCCCTTGATGAATGACTCGTTACCAAAAATGGTTGTATAGAAACTTCTCAGTACATATTGGAGGAAAGCCAGAGATGAACGAGTCCCGATGCTGTTGTCTCATCTGAACTGCCGAGGCATTTCACAGAGCATCCGTGGCTTTGCGAACTTCTTGGGATCAGGAGACAAAACGTCTTTATTGGCTTTCCCTGTTGAACCAGATGGCTCTTATCGCCTAACTGAGACTTCACGTTTTATTTCGAAATTGAGAACTTGAGACTTTAAAAATTACTAACATCAGATCTCAAACTCGCCCTTGGGGGAATTTAGGTGTTGGAATCCGACGAGGCTCCAAAGTGAAATGTTTCAGTCACATACAATTTCCGACGCCTGAATTCTACCTTATACCTATGACATACTCAGACCTGATTGTGGCCTTTTCAAACATTTATGGCTCAATTTCATCAAAATAAGACTTTCAAATCCTAAACCGGCCAGTAGGCCACAACCTTATCTCGTGCGCTTAATGCCATCTTTTTTCAATACCTCCCCATTTAAGACCTAACAATTTGAACAAATCTCAATTATCTTAAACGAGTCAATCAAGTTGCCAAATGGAATAAAATATATCGATTCTCAGCTACATACCAAAATTAGTACAAGTCTACGCTACCCAGTTATATGAATCTTCTCAGATATATAGTGAGTCAAGCTTTAGAAATAACCAATTTATGCCTTCATTTGAGAATATTTCAAAGAGGATGGTAGAAAACGTAACATGCTTAATTAACATAGCAAATCGAAGTAAAGATGTAGCAAACCGAGAGAGAGAGAGAGAGAGAGAGAGAGAGAGAGAGAGAGAGAGAGAGAGAGAGAGAGATCTCAATATTAGTACTATTGCTAAATCAAGATGGCAATTGTAATTATACCCATAATTTGTATGTATAATAATGGCCACAAAGTGTATTTCCCAGTACACTAAATTTTTCACAACTGAGTAACTAAAAAGTGCATCACCCAAGCCAGTAAACGGACTAGAAAGTATTCGATCAAAAAAAAAAAAAGGGACTAGAAAGAAGAGGACAGATGAGGGCAGATATCAGGATCAAATTTCTTCAAGCATCTAAAAGAATGTACCTCCAGACAAATAAATGACAATTAACAGTATTCTACAATTAATTTTCCTTTTCTATGAACTTGAAAATCAAAAAATGAGTTGGACTAGATCAAGGCAATACTATAACGAACCAAAGAATTTTCAATTACCCAGTATTTGTTCAGTGATTGCTCCACTGGAGCCATGGAAGGTGACAATCATAAGGTGAAAATTTACACGCTTTGTAGTCAACATCCATCATACGCTGGACAAAAGGCAGTCAAAACAACATTACCATTTCAGTATTTGATGACATGGTGGCGCAACCAGAGCTCATACATGACCATGTGGAAAGCATCATATCTTATTGGTGGTGAATTCCACTGGAAGTGCTTCTGGACCTAGAAGAACAGGCCGTAGAATCTTGGCATCAGAGACGGTAATCAATTGAAGGACCAAAGTCTACCAAATTTTGATTAAGAGGTATCTGATTTGTTTCAGAAGATGCAAGACAGAAAGTGATGCAGTGAGTGCACGGCCATCAACAAATTGCAACAAACTGCAACTTTCAAAGGAATTAAAAGCTTTGGTGCTTGCGTTGGTTGAAAGGTTAGCCAAGCTTAACTCTTGACATGTGGAGATAAAGGCCACTATTCACTAAAAGAGAGGTTAAGATGCTCTCAGACTACCGAACTAACCCCAATATAAACAGCAAGCAAAAATTGACTCGTTTTTTCTCCTTCTATTAGACAACTTGATACCTAGCCCCTACAACATCGGGTCCAATTAATAATATAAACTGCATATTCCAATGTATCCTTCCGGATCCTCGAATGGTATAACTTTGATTATGCACCAGATGCAAATAACGCATAATCATGTCTTATTGTGTCCACTACATCAATGAATCCAAACAATAACATCACCTAAAACATATACTATCTTTTTCCAAAATCATTTTTCGTCTCTTAAATAATCATGTCAAGGCTCTGATTTCACTAAAGATGACAGAAAGTGGCAGTATACATCTTTAAGCTACGATAGGGCATCAAAGAAGTTAAGCACACTCACTAACACCTCTTTCTCCAACTCATCCATATCTATTCACAGTATAATATCAGACTAAAGGATTCGTCTAGATTTTTAAGAATCAAGGTACGAACATATCTCATGATAAAGAAAGGTAGTTTTTGGGTGGACCACACGTACAGGTTGAGGCTACATGAAATTAAGTGGCCCATCTCCCAGAAGTTTTCAGACAGGATACACCTTAATATGCTTAGCAAATGGTAAATCTTCAGAAATCCCAGAATTTACAGCATTAAATTAGACAATACTGACTATTACATCACCTAATAGACAACACATGAACAGCATGCTCTGAATGTGCATAAAAGTCATACCTTTACTAAATTCTCATGCAGTTGCAGAAACTCAGCATCAGATATATCCTTCAGTACTTGCTTAAGATTGTACACTTCACTCTCCTTGAGTATGATCGAAAATTTTCTCCAGTCAAGAATGTCATTGAATGGCAGATCATAGTAATCGGATAAAATGACTGCAAATGAAGCATACAGATAAATCAAGAAATTGCAAGAATATCGTTTCACTCAATTTCCCTCAAAATTAAAACATCGGTCACGCAATTATCGCGCTTTTCATATCCATACAAAGTCTCATTTTCTAGTGCAATAAAGTGCTGCCAACATAGATATTGAAGTTAGGTTGATAAATGATCCAGTAACAATCCACAGCATATGTACCAAGAACCCAAAGGAGTAATTAGGTGGAGTAAATCTCTACTTAAGCATCAGTTCTCAGCTTCTCTTCCACTATATATGAGACTTATAGGTGCTACAGATACCCCACCTCATTGCTGCCATCCTCAGCTCACTAGCAAATGCATCATGTGACATCACAAAGTAAAAAGTTGATCGTAATTGAAGTTTTTCATTATCAAGTTTAGTGAAGAGTGAAGATTGACCTTTGCCTCAACCAACAACTCAGATAAGAGAAGAATTCCTCTCTTGGTTGAATGAGTTGTCATATCTATAAGTTTTGTGTTCCAAATAAGACAAATGATTTTCCTCTTGCTAATTTTGAAATAGAATATCAGGCTTCTCCTTTCTATCTCAACTGGTAGGAGGATTTAGCAGTTTAAAAGTACATTCTTTCCCATGAAAGGAGATTGTTCATTTAAGTTATATTTTAGAAATTATCAGCTATTGAACTGTGTGCTACAGTTCTTTTTTTATGGGCTATGCTTAAGGAACTCAATGTGGGATTACGGACAGTGCTTAAAGGAACTAATTTGTTTTGTGTTATTGTTTGCTACAGATTCCTTCTAAATTTTAATCCATGATATGCAACTCATCACCCATAATGATATAACTGAAGTGTTGATATCTTAAAGAATACAGGTCTGTCAGTGAAGTCTATATAGCTGAAGAGAAAGCAAGCTTGTAAGAAGTACATGAACAAGAAAAATGGGGTAAACATGAACAATTGAATTTGTCACATAGAAATTATCAAACTTACCTATTAATTATTTAAATCCATTCCAATACTCTAAAGGAAAGATTTTTTTATCATGGTTTTGCTCACAGATTTTTGATCAACTAAACACATGGAGTGAATTCAAGAGAGTTACTTAATCATTCTCGATTAATGGATCCAAAAATTACTAGAATGACATTAGAATCTTGATCAAGAGAGTATCATTCTAGTGTCTTCAAGAGAGTTACTTGATCATTCTAGTGTCATTCTAGAATCCAAAAATTACTAGATCTGGAGTGCCTTCAAGAGAGTTACTTGACCACTCCACAGAAAACAACAAGCTAAGATGAGACATAGCATCGAAAGCTATGAAAATGACACTCACCAGGAATACATCCATAATGGATGCATCGGCTATTCGGGCACTGTTTACCTGGGAACCACCAGGACATATGCAGAACTAGTCCTGTAAAATCTCTTCTGATAAAACCAGATGTCCAGTTGCCCTACTTATTCTGTTATTTGAAATATCCAGTTCAGTGTCATTCTCCCAGACACGTGCCAGTATAACTCTAATTTTGGAGTTGCGATGACCAGCCCAGAAGCCAAGTCTTGTCCTGCAAAGAAGGTTCCCTTTTCACAACGATGGCTTTTGCTCACATTATCACAAAGTTTTAGCAGGCTGAAATAAGGCAGTCATATGAAATGCAGGATACTATTAACTCGCCTAAAACAAATCTCAAACAGACAACTGTAGGTCCTATATGATGGGATGTAATGAGAAAGACAAAAGGTTTGAAGGACAAAATATTATAGAAGACCTCACAACCAGACAAGAAGAACTTGCTACAGTAATTCTAGCCAAGTTAAGTGATTTACAAAATAATGTTGGGTTTAAAATCCCCAAGGGAAAAAGCTTCTGACATCTATGGAAAGTACAAGTTCATAGAATCCCAGAACCTGCAGGAGGCAAATGTTTCCAAGCTACTGAGACAGTGCAAGATTGCCACGACTGAAATAGTGGATATTTCATCTTGATAGACCACAGACATTGATCTAGCAATGAGGCCTCTCTTGTTGATGTGAAAGCACATGGGGCTATCCCGCCAAAAACAAAGTACAAGGGACCACTCAAAACGACAAAAGTTATAGCACAATTTAACCTTGATGAAACTAGACAAGCTAAAAGATGAACAGATCAATAACAAACGACCAAACCAAATATGCAATTTATATTGCCACAAATCATAAAATTCAAAAAATAGCAACAAGTGACATGCAGCCAAATATGCACCATAATTCTCTCTTCTATGCACTATTTTACCTATTCTCCACATCATTTCCCCAGCTGGAAGAGCAAATGGTTGTAATACTTGGGGAAGCGCGACATCCTTGTGTGGTATGAACCCAACATCATAGCTTGGAGAGCAAACCACCCTAATTGAATTCTTCACAAGAAGAGGAACTCCTTCCGTCGCTCTCACACCAACATCATGGCAAGTCACAAAGAAGTGATCTGCTCCCAGGGTTCTATTCCAGTATGGATACTTTGCAATAAGACTATCCACATAGTTCTGGACTATTATGGTCATATTCTCATAAGATGTTCCCTGCATACGGTCATAAAAGATGCAACACCCAAGAGAAAACTTCATCAACCAGAATAAGATTGAAGTACCAGTATGTCAGATGCATAAGCTTTATGATTAAGAAACGTCTAATCAAAAGCTAGATGGAAAAGCTACATAATGCAAAGAAACATTTGGGAATAAACCTTACCAATATATGAATAGGCAATGGAAAGGCTTGAAATGACCCATAAAACAATTGAATGCTTGCAAAAAGTTTCACGTCACACCGTGCATATTATTGCTAAAACATCAGCTAGATAAAGAAATCCAATGTTCCAGCATGAAGACCAAAACCATGAGATTACTGCCAGATGTTCATGCATGAAAGGAAATTTCAGCAAAATCTTTCCATAAACTGAGAACAGAACATCCACAACCTCCAAAGTCCAGAGTCGGCATTCTCAACATGTCTCTAAACTGCATGGATATGATCAAACTAAATGTAACCGACTCCAAGCAGTTTATGTTACAATGTGATCTTTTCTTTTTTCCTTTTTTTTTTTGGTAAGGAATTTTACAATGTGATTTGAGCTTTATAACTTCGGAAAACAAGGCAAAGCATCACCCAGATGCATGCCTTAGGTGAAGAGTTCACAACAGAGAGAACCCAAACTCCACGCCACAGATACAACGTCTGATACCAGATTGTTCACTCAACAATCGACTTCAAATAAAGGTGGCATTTGTATGGTGCCAACAGATATTCTTGAAGAGGTATCAATAGGCAGAATGTACCGCATGTTGGTAGATGTCGTGACTAATCACATCAGGCTTTGTATTGACAGAAAGTATCTGAATACAAGTAAATCTACTTCCCTACTTAGTGGCAGAACCCGAACCCCATCTAAACTTTGAACTTCTGAAAACCAAAAGCTAAGACGGAATAGTTGTTCACTAAGCTTGGCAGAATCACTTTTCATTGCTAACATTCTGACAGAACAATCCGATCGAAATGAAACGAATCCCAATAAAGAAAGAAGCAAAATGGATGGAATCATACCTTCCCTCGCATCTTGTGGCACGAAATCGGAATGAAAAACAAGTGTGCTCGGTCAGGATCGTCCGTCCTGAACCTACCCTCCCTAATGTTCTGGAAGAAATAGCCCTCGCTCGCGTACTTGCCAGTGAGCTTCCTCGGCGTTTGGTAAAACGTGTTGGGATCGCCGTCCGGGTATATAAACACCTTGAAGTCCCTCTCCATCGCCGCATAGTTCAGCCGGAAAACGTCGGGCAAGTGGTAGATATCGGAAAAAGCCCCATCGCCCTCACCCTCGCCCTCGCCCTCGCTCCACAGCTTCTGAGAGCCGAAGGAGGACGGGCTCAGCTTCACAGGGGTCGCGGTGGAGCGGAGGGACTTGAGGGAGACGAGGGTGAAGGAGATGAGGGTCAGGAGGGCGAGGGTGACGAGAGATCCTCGGAGGGTGAACAGAGACGACGGCGAAGGCGATTGCGGCGTCTGCAGCTGCTTCCCCGCCGCCGACATCGCCGGTCGGATCTTCCGGGGATCGATCGGACCTCCGGGGAGAATTTGGCGCAGATTTGTGCAGGAGGATAAGCTTGAGGCTGGAGAAGGTCTGTTAATCGAGTGGACGATCGATTTGGGGTCGTGATCGGTAATGGGGAGGGCTTGTGACGCTCCTTGCAGCAGCGGTTCTCTTTACTGTTGACGGTGGAGTGAAACTGAGAGAAGGGAAGGTGATCTGGAGAGGTTCTCTCCACTTTTAAGCAAGGGTTGAGCATGATTCCCAGGAATTGAAGAATTGAACCAATGGAAACCGAGGAGAGAATGATTTTGACGAGTCGGTTTTAGATTTGATAGAGTAAGTTTTCGTGTTTTTTTTAAATTTTATATATTCGCGCAATCGTGCATTATTTTATGATGTCTAATGATAAATGCGTAATTTAGAACCACTAATCGAAACTTTTCATTTAAATGATATCCATAATTGAATCGTGATTGTGAATTGTAAGAGCAGATGATGGTCATTAGGAGCGGTGAATAACAACCATTATGTTCATGAAAATAATTTCTAGCCATAAATAGATTTTTTTGTTTCTATTTCAACATGCAAGTTTATGAGCAAAGAGATGCGCATTTGATTACGGCACAAATTTTCTATTTCCAGAATAGAAATTCATTAAATAAAAATGTAAAATTTCTATGGTGATCAGCGAACGACGAATGGCAATTGGACGATGGGGTCTGGTAATCGACAAACGATGGCTGAGGATAGGTGACCAGTGGACGGCTGCAGGGACTAGCGACAAGAAGAGTTTTTATTTATGTCTCTATTCCAAAAAATGGAAAAGTAAAAAATTTCTAGATTTTAGTTCTGTTTCAAATCTATTTGTGAACTAAAAATTTGTTTCGAAATTGAAAAAATGAAATTGCATTACCAAATAGATTTCTATTCCAAACCTATTCTTAAGAACATAAAAATAGAAAAATAGAGAAACATACAAAATAGTTATCATTCGTGTCTTAGAGAAGATGAATAACTACAATCATTCAATTAAAGTACTAGGAGAACTTGGGCAAACCATGGAACTCATGTGACCATGTAGGTTATAGGTTCAGAGTATGCACTATATGTTCCAAGTAAATTGAATAATCCATTCCGATGAGTATGTTCTAAGAACCACTCACCACTACTTTTAAGTATGGGACGTTATCTGATCGATTTTCGAGTGGCTCGAATTATGGTTGAGTCGATTCTTGTTGTAAATTTGGGATTGCAACCTAGATTTCGATCGATTTTTTGAAAGTCCAAGAATAGGATCCTAGTCTACTAAAGAATCAATCCACATTTTGTTTTTGCGTAAAAAATTAAATGTTTGCACTAAAACATAAAAGTGGCACATTGATTCCCTGTAGGTACAAAATTATTATCTAATTTAGAATCAATTTAAGTGAAAATCAGTAGTTAAATCGATAGTTCCGATCTTGAAATTCAAATTTGAATACCCCGCTTCTCCCTCCACACAAGTGGAAAGAGTGGCCCTAGCAATCCTCTAGTGGTTGATGGCCACCCCCAACTCCCCTTGAACTTCACAAGTGGAAAGAGTGGCTCCTGAAGCAATTGGATTGCCGTCCCAATTCTTCCAAAGGTAGGGATTTGAACACTCTACCTCCCCCTCCACAAGTGGAGAGTGGCCATTGAGGTAATCCCCGGTGATTGATAGCCAACAGTTGGACATGCACGATATTCATGACATCTCTCCAATTTTGACCGTTTTCTTTCTTAAACATATGCAAAAATTAATTCGTTTATTAAGGAGAAAAAAAAAATTAGTCTCCTTTATCTCTTTTTGGGCACAAACTTTGTGATTCTTCTGACAATTTGCGTTGAAGTATTTCGTCAAAATTTGCACGGATGATGTGCTAGATATATTTTAGAGCTCGAAATGAAGATACAATAAGATTTGTGGGTTACGAAGATAGTTGCCTCGGTTTCGCCTGCTTTGAGACCCTCGACTCCTTCTGTGTATGCATTGAACCGAGCACTCACTTTGGAATTTGATAGCTGGTCTTGGAGAAAACTTCCTGACAAATGAAAAGCCAGCAAGGAGGGATGCGCACCGAATGCAAAAGCAGTATCAAGATGTTCAAGTAGTTCATCGTCTAAGAGACGCTGATCAAGTAGCGGATTGGGTGGTCAAAGCCCACTCAATGAAGGCCCTTCCTTGTGAATGGGCTTTTCAATTCTCCTCAGACTTTACGGAACCTCAGGCTTTCACAGGCCCATTCACCTCGTGATCCGGTTATATTCTAACCAAATGAAAGTGTGCTTCTTCAGACCAAAAAGATAAAAGATGCATGTTCACTAGGGGTGAGCATAGGTTCCGGGTAGAACCGAGAACCGAGAACCGAACCGGTGGTTCCGGTTCGGTTCCAGGTTCTAATAGGTTAGGGTCCGGTTCCCGGTTCCGAATTTTAAAGAACCGGTGGTTCCGGTTCCGGTTCCCGGTTCTACCCTGGAACCGAACCGGAACCGGAACCGGTTTTTTTAATAAACCCTAATGTTCCTTCTCACTCTGTTCTTCAGCGTTATTCCTTTCCTTCTTCTCGGACTCTGGAGAATTCGACAATCGACACACCCTCTTCGACGCCATCATCGACCTCTCCCTGGAACTTCTCGAACTTGGCATGCGCTTCGAAGGTGTGCCAATCTCTGCGAGAAAGAGCAACTGGAAGCGAAGAGGCCATGAATGGCGCCCCTTCTTCCGTGCCCCCTTTCCCTCCTCCGCCAGAAACAGAGACGACACTGTGGGGAAGGATCGGCTGGGTCACTCGATGGCTCCTTCTCCGGTCCTTCTCTTCTCCTTCCTCGTCGTCTGTCATTGACCCCTAGTTGACCACCTGCTGTCACTGCCGTCGGCCCCTACAAGCTCAGCTAAGGGTCTTGTTTTTGGGTCCTTGGTTTTTTGTCATTCAAGAGACTGCCCTTTTCGTTCAAGTCTTCGTTACCATGGCTGGAGCTCTCTTTTATTCCGAAAGCTTTGACGGTTCGCCGACTAGGGGAAGCATTGGGCTTTTCACGCAGGGAGTGGCGATGGAGATTTCCAAGAAATTTTTGCGTAGAAAGAAAAAAATGGCAGAAGATCTTGCTTACCTCCATCTTTGCCGGTGGTCACCCTTTCACTGTTGATGGTGAGCCCCCCTATTTGGTCATTCACGTGTCCGAGAAGCTCAAGTCGTCATTCAGAGTCTTTTCGGGATAAATCACCTAGATCGGGATGAAGGCCATCTGGCCCTCATCGACCATTTCCCTACCATCACCGGCCCTTTTCGACGGTGGCAGTAACGAGGGCTAATTCTGGTTCCATTTATGCCTTTATGCTTTTTTTTTGAAGTTTATTTTTGAATTAATTCAAGTAAAAATTATATTAAAAATCAGATTTAGATCAAATAAATTTTATTTTGGTCACGTCATTACAAGTTTTAGGACTCAATTGCACATTTGTGATAAGTTTTAAAATATTTAGTGAACATATCTCAAAATAAAACTCAAAATTGTTTTGCTACACAAACGTAATTATTTTTCACAAGTACTATTGCGAAAATAGGCGATTACATGAAGAGTGACCGAAGATGCAAGGGAAAACTTCGTTAACATTTCCCCTGCGAAAAGGCTAGTTGTCATCATTTACATTCAGATTCGACGAAAAAAAAATCATTTACATTCGAAAACAGCATGCTTTGAAAGAAGCTTGTACAATTTGGGAAGGAATTCGATTAAAAAAGAAGGATCTACAAACCACATGCCTAAAGTTCGAAAGTCGTTAACATTTCTAAACTCGAGTAACTTCTTTGCAAGACCCAAAAGTGGTGACGAACAAAAATTGTTTCTTGATAGATCTCTATATGCAAGCACCGGCTCATGGGTGGGTTTGGTTCAACATTTCAAATGGGCTTTGGTGAAATGCAAATGTCCTTAGCCTAAAGGGCTTTGGAAAATGCTAATTGCGTTTGGAAAAAACTGATTTCAAAACGGGCTTTGGATTAAATATTATTTCCTAAAATAACTTTACAAATAGATTTTGGTAATTTTTATCATTGTGGGGTTAGTTTTGAAAAAAAAATTTCTTTTAGCATTCGTCCAAATGCTAAAAGCCCAATGCTGGTCCCTACTAGCATTGGGTTTTCAGCATTCTCAAGGCCAACATTTGGCCAAATGCTGGCCTAAAGCTAAACCAAATGGTTCAGCATTTTCCTAAGGGGCTTTGAGGGTTCAAAGCCCATTGGGAATGCTGAACCAAACCCACTCATGATGTCTCTGACGTCCCCTAAATTATTGACTTAGGACAAAAAAAAAAATAACACTTTTGAACCATCTTTCTTGACTTCTCTCCCCAGCCAAATTTCACAAGAGCCCTCACCAACCCAGACTTTCCTTCTCACAATTTCAGCTGCCCTTCCCCAAGTGCACACGTGCACTTTGCTATTCTCTTCCCTCACCATTTCGGTGAAAAGCCCTCACCAACCCCACTAACTTGCTTTCTTTCATTTTTGTCCCTTCTGCCACGTCTCCTCCCATGCAAGAGAGACAAACCCACATAAATTGCAGCTACCAACTTTTACTGTGCACGAAGAAAAATCTCTGCTGCAGTGGATTTTCTTTGACTCCTTCTTCTCCTTCGGCGACTCACTGATTGGTCTTCTTTTTGCCCGAGTTTTCCCTTCGCTTGCTTTGGTGCTGCATTTTCTCTCGACTGAGGCTTCGTTCTACTCCTCCACGGCTCGTCTGTCGCTGTTGTTGCGGCTGCGTTCCTTCTTTTACACTGCTCGAGAGCTTGATTGCTGTTGCAGCTCCATCCATTTCTGCTGATGCCCTCTTCATTTCCTCTTAGCTGCTAGAGGTTTGCCTCACTCCTCAGCTGCTCCAACTCTGCTGCGGCCTCTATGGAAAATCTGCTGCCCTCTGCTCATTCTGCTAGCCTGAATTGCTGCTGCCGCTGCTTCTTTTTGCTGTTTGTTGCTGTGTTTTCCCAGCCGCGACGACCACTTGAGCTCCGTTGCCGCTTGAGTCATCTCACGTTGCGCGAGCCAAGCCGCGTCCATGGCCCGAGCTCATCACCGCTTGGCCCGAGCTTATCATCGTTTGTGGCTCGATCTCGTCATTGCTCGGCCGAGCCACCTCACCACCGTCGCCCGACCAAGTTCACCGTTCAACCAAGCCACGATCGTCTGCCGTTCCCGAGCTCGAACTTGATTTTTAGGTGATCATATTTCTAACTTGACTTAGAATGTCAGGTATGCTAGGAATTGGTAAGGAAAATTTTATGATGAAAAATATTAAATTTTTTGGACGTAGAATGTCAATAATTTTCTGCTAGCTATAGGAGTAAATTAATATTTTTGTGGACTCTAGAATTTTTCATGTGTGCACGACTTATAATGGAAATCGGGTCATGAAATGCGAGTTTTTGCAACGTGCGATGCATGGCTATTTTATTAGACGTATTTTGAAGTAAATTGTGTGCTCATGCGAATAATCTTGAGAATTGCATGTGGCAAATCTGATTCGCATGAGTATTTAAAAGTCTAGTCAATTGAGTACTCTAGTTGCTCATCATTAATCTACATGTTTGCATGAGACATGTGCGTTTGGCTGAGTGCGTAGAACTGTGTGGGACGACCCGGAAGTGTTTAGGGGGCCATTGGGAAAATGGAGCATAAGAGGTACTGATCGCAGTGCTAGTTGAGTCACGGTCGTTACACTTGCGCTTGAACGTGCTCTGCACAGAGTAGCTGGAGAGACAAGGGTGCCAACTTCGTGTGATTAGACACGGGTTGAGGTACAGGTTGAGACGTTTACGACATTGACAGGACCTGAAGTGCTATTGAGCCACCGGTGGGGTTTAATCAGAAGTGCTATTGAGCCACCGGGGACCCTAAGAGAACTATTGAGCATCTGCATCTGTTTGAGCGGAATTCATAATATGCCTGTGATGATTTATATTCTGACAAGGGTCATATACTTCATTCTAAATTGAGTCCAGAAGTGCTATTGAGCCACTGGATACCCTAAGAGAACCATTGAGCATCTGCATCTGTTTGAGCGGAATTCATAATATGCCTGTGATGATTTATATTCTGGCAAGGGTCATATACTTCATTCTAAATTGAGTCTAAACGTGTGCTTGCTGAGTTTCGACTCACATTTTATGGCTAATCGCCATTTCAGACCCTTGACCATATACATGATTATTCTTTGATATTCGAGGAGTCTGATCTAGAGGAGTAGCCCTTGCCAAAGACGAGTAGTCCCAATGATGCCTAGATGAAGATTGGCGACTTTTTTATTTGGTCTGTTTTCTTTGATCTTGGCCGACTTAGGTTTGTGAGGTTCAGACGATACCCTTTCCCTCCAGATTGTATAAAACCTCTACGGTTATATGATATGTAAATTTGATTTTCTCTATCTCTCTATCCTACATGTGTGTATAATAGGGGATTGTGTGCTTTTCACTGTCACTTTTGTTAGCCGTCATTTGGCTGCGACGAGTCTTAGGCCGTCGCTAGTGTTGGCCAGACGATGTTCAAATAAGTAGGAAGGCGGGATATTGCGCATCCGACAGGTCCGGGGCGTGACAATGTCTAACTATCACAATCTATGAACCATCACATTCTCCGAAGGCCTCTGTGTTGTGTCCGACACTCTTTAACACTCCAATACTCTTGAACACTTTTCGACATGCAATCGACACGTGATTAGCGCTTCAGACATACCAGTGACATGCGAGTCTAGATTACCAGTGACATGCGAGTCCAATATCTCAACACATCATTTCGACACACATGGGATCAATTTTGAGCATTTCAATAATATGAGTCAAAATATGAATTTATTAAAATATACCCAATTACCCTAAAATTATTATACATAGTTAACCAAAAAAAAAAGAAATTAATCATGAATCCCTAATAGAAGAAGAAACTCATCGCTGATATTTATATATCATCATCAACAACATCACCTTTATCCCAAACTAGTTGGGGTCGACGGTCGATGATTTAAAGCGAAAAGCTTAAATGTACTAAAAATAATAATATACAACGTGTCTTAATATATTGAAATTCTCTATTTTTTAATTCTCTATTTTTTGAGAAATCATGTGTCGACATATCGTATTGCGTCACATGTCGTATCGGTGCTACGTAGATCGCCATTAGGGATATTAATGGGTCGGTTGGGCCGGTTTTTTGCACGAAACCCACCGAAGCAAATGGCATGAGGTAGAACTTCGGCCGAACAAAACACTAAACGTCATTACCTGACTCGAGATGAACTGTTCGCGTTGCTTGGTCCGGACATTCTGGTTGCTTCGGTCCGGACATTCTGGTCTTCAATTTATGTAACCCTGGTCTTCACACCCTATTTTGGCTGAAAAAACTCTGAAAATTTCCATGGTGTAGATTGCAATGGTGATCGACCACTTCAAGCTGAATCACTCGTAGACAACTCGTCGTCGTCAGTCCACTTGTTGATCTCTTCCTCCATAGCCGAAAGTCTGTGTCGATCTCTTCAATCACCATGGTTCAAAGCCCGCGCTGCTGGAGCTGGATCTGAGATCCAGTGAAATGAAAGTGGAATTGGCTTGCTCCGCGGCTTGCTCCTAAATTACAAAGGTTGGAGTCCTCGAGGCCGAAGCTGACCCACTCATGATCTAGTCCTCATCATCGTCGGTGTGCTCATCGATCTCCTCCAATACTGCTGGCCTCGATCTTGACGGTTTGATGAACAAGGGATGCCGAGATCCCTTGAGGCAATGCTGAGTTGTATGGCTTAATGGAGAAATCTTGTAGATATGGAGGTAGCTGCAGATTTCAGTCTTTCTTCTCCCTCTTTACTCCCATTTCCGTGGTTATATCAACGGGTCAGTTCGGGTCCTTGGATGAAACCCGAACCAGACATGTTTGTGTTTTCTTGTTTCTGATATATAGATAGTGAACATAACTTAATGCATATCCGACCCAACCGTGAAACATGGCTCGAGTCAGGTTTTCAAGCCCCCCGAGCTTTTTGAGAGTCCTAATAGTAGCCATCATAACAATATGCTCCATGCACGGCATTGCACATGCGCGCACATGCTGTATATTGGCAATTTCAAGTATGTATTTCCATTAGGACAATGTGGAAGGAGTACCCAAACTTGAGGTTGGAGCATATACAAAAAATTCCACCAGCAACCGAAACATTCAGAGACTCGAGCTTTCCTGCCATTGGGATACTTACTACTCGCACAGAGACTCAGATTCCTCGGAGAGGCCTCTTCCTTCGCTACCCAAAACCAAGCATACAGGCACATTGGCTAATGAATCAACAAAACTTGGAGATAAATTTGACACCAGTTTTTGTCCAGCATTGCTCTCAGGGTGACCAGCGAGTAACTTCATCTGAAATTCATTCCGAAGGCTTCGAGATTGCTCCACCTTCCTAATACCACGGGAGCTGGAATGAAGCTCTTGGCTCGCTCGAAGGGCCTTATCATTGAAGGGTCACAACAGCCAGGAAGCAGAAAAACACCATCCTGTCGCATAAACCACATACTGCTTCAGAATCCCCAGAATAACTGATGCAAGGTATGAGAGTTTTTCTCACATGCACTTAGCAACCAACACTCTCTGTAGGACTGGCGATATGAAATTTCTTGCACTTTCCAACGTCCTAATGGATTCACATAGCAGAGGCCAAACATACATTTGTAACAGAACCTATATAGCAGAACCCACATTTTGTAATCCTCAAAGTTTTTCTAAGTTACCAGCTTTTGGTAGTCAATGAACATCAATTTAATAATCAGTTTATCAATTCAAGAAAAGTGATCTTCTGGGTACCAAAATCTGTGTGTGGCAGTTCAACCGTGCACAAGAAACATATCGAACTGCTCTTATGTCATCACACAAGCATATAAAACATTGGAGAGCAAGAAGAGCAAGAGCCATTATAGAAACTATTCTGAACAATGCTGATGTTTTCGTTACCCAATTAAATGCAGCAGCTGATCTTAGTAGTGTTCCAAGGTTGCCTGGGTCCTGCAGCAAACAGTTTGATACAAGTTAAGACCATGCCCACGGTATTCACGAATCACGAGAACATAGTTGTCAACCATTATCTTGAGATTAAACAGTGCATTCAGACTGCATAATCAATTTCATACGACTATAACACAAAGTTGAGAGGTTCATGTTTGAACGAGACATGTTGTCAAGCACATATGACAAAAACTTGTTGCATCTTTTCTTCCTAAATAGGAGTTATATCCATATGGAAAAGCAAAAACATAGCTAGGAGAACTGACTTCGCATCCGCAAGGATATTCATTTTAAACATTATGCCGATGTAGGAAAATAATAGGAGAACTATTTTGAATAGTTCCTGGAAAAAATGGATGGACCAAAAAAGAATTTTGCCATGACCAGAGAAATTAAGTATCTCCACACAGAACTTAACAACTACAAAACTTGCTCTTTTATCACATTGGGACGAAACAATAAGCAGAAGCCAACATGCCATTATGTGATACTGAACTAGTTCATAAGCACTTATATTCCTTTGAACTACAAAAGAAATTAAAAAAGTTCACCTGGATCCCATCAGGACAAGATCCGATGAGGAGAGGCAAACCATCTCCGACAATCTCTGTCATTGGCCTCATCATTGACATTGTAGAAAGTGGAGGGTATTCTCATCAGAGCGACTGCTTCAATAGATTCAGCCGATTCAACCCCAGAAAGTTTTTCCATAATCAATGAACTTACACGCACCAGATGGACTGAATGTTCTTCCAGATCATCAGGAATCTGAGCTTTATCAAGAAGTAGTAAGCAATCAATTATAGAAGTTTTCGTTCTTCAATGACTGAAAATTACAGATCTCCTGCACAAGATAATGTGCCAAAGTATAAACACTTTGTGATGCATTCTCAATCCACAGTTTCCCCTGTTATAAAGCGAGACAACTGCTCTATTACTGACGGGAGCTACTAGGCACCAATGTGTTGCAGAGAAGAAAGACTGCGAAGCAGAAAGATCATATAATAAAAGAAATTGGCTCACTAATTTCAATGCTTATGCTTGCACTGCCACAACAAGTCCTTCAGTATCAACTTCACTAATGCATCTTTCATCAAAAATAATTTTTTTTTTTGAAACAGGGTACTTCATCAATTCGGCAATTTTTGCCACTCCCAAGTAATTGGATTTTGCGAACTCAAATACATGCGCAATTCAGTAACCTGTTCGACGAAATTCCCAAGAAGAACGGGGCCCGGCGAAATCCATTGAGAACCCTGATATGTCATCCTCTGATCCTCATGTGCCAGAATCAGTACGGAGCTGTACTGCCTCTCGCTCTAGCTACTATAATGACGAGATGATTTGAAGAGCGAAGAAGAACCATCAAAATTCAAGCTTTACCTTATCGGGGTTGTGCCCACGACAAGAGCCGAACCGTGGGAGTGGCGATACGAGGAGCTCTGGCGGAGCTTGACGCAGTGCTTCACGAACGGGTTTGAAGTGCTCGTGATGAATCGACATTTTCTGGGCACCAGTGATTTCGTCGCCACAGGAGTTCTTTTCTGTTTGACACGACCTCGCACGGTCTTTCGGAAATGGGTGGTTTCTTGACGGGTTGCTGGTGGTTTGGCTCCTGAATCGGAATTGGGTCGAGAGGAAGACGAAGACTCGGAGGATGGAAGCGTGAAAGCAACTCATGCCCTATCTTTTCGGCTTGCGCGATTTGGCTCTCTCGTTGCAAGTGCAAGGAGATTGAAGATTGGCGCGGGGGAGTTTCGGGATCGTGCCAAACGATCCCGAACTCCCCGCGCCAATCTTCAATCTCCTTGCACTTGCAACGAGAGAGCCAAATCGCGCAGCCGAAAAGATAGGCCATGAGTTGCTTTCACGCCTTCCATCCTCCGAGTCTTCGTCTTCCTCTCGACCCAATTCCCGATTTCAGGAGCCAAACCACACAACCCGTCAAGAAACCACCCATTTCCGAAAGACCGTGCGAGGTCGTGTCAAACAGAAAAAACTCCTGTGGCGACGAAATCACTGGTGCCCAGAAATGTCGAGTTCATCACGAGCACTTCAAACCGTTCGTGAAGCACTGCGTCAAGCTCGCCAGAGCTCCTCGTATCGCCACTCCCACGGTTCGGCTCTTGTCGTGGGCACACCCGATAAGGTAAAGCTTGAATTTTGATGGTTCTTCTTCGCTCTTCAAATCATCTCGTCATTTTATAGTAGCTAGAGCGAGAGGCAGTACAGCTCCGTACTGTTCTGGCACATTGAGGATCAGAGGATGACATATCAGGGTTCTCAATGATTTCGCCGGCCCCGTTCTTCTTGGAATTTCGTCGAACAGTTACTGAATTGCGCATGTATTTGAGTTCGCAAAATCCAATTACTTGGAGTGGCAAAAATTTGCCGAATTGATGAAGTACCCTGTTTCAAAAAAAAAAATTTTTTTTGATGAAAGATGCATTAGTGAAGTTTGATACTGAAGGACTTGTTGTGGCAGTGCAAGCATAAGCATTTGAATTAGTGAGCCAATTTCTTTATTATATGATCTTTCTGCTTCGCATGTCTTTCTTTCTTCTGCACCACATTGGTGCCTAGTAGCTCCCGTCAGTAATAGAGCAGTTGTCTCGCTTTATAACAGGGGAACTGTGGATTGAGAATGCATCACAAAGTGTTTATACTTTGGCACATTATTCTTGTGCAGGGAGATCTGTAATTTTCAGTCATTGAAGAACGAAACTTCTATAATTGATTGCTTACTACTTCTTGATAAAGCTCAGATTCCTGATGATCTGGAAGACATTCAGTCCATCTGGTGCGTGTAAGTTCATTGATTATGGAAAAACTTTCTGGGGTTGAATCGGCTGAATCTATTGAAGCAGTCGCTCTGATGAGAATACCCTCCACTTTCTACAATGTCAATGATGAGGCCAATGACAGAGATTGTCGAGATGGTTTGCCTCTCCTCATCGGATTCTTGTCCTTGATGGGATCCAGGTGAACTTTTTTAATTTCTTTTGTAGTTCAAAGGAATATAAGTGCTTATGAACTAGTTCAGTATTCACATAATGGCATGTTTGGCTTCTGCTTATTTGTTTCGTCCCAATGTGATAAAAGAGCAAGTTTTGTAGTTGGTTAAGTTCTGTGTGAGATACTTAATTTCTCTGGTCATGGCAAAATTCTTTTTTGGTCCATCCATTTTTTCCAGGAACTTATTCAAAATAGTTCTCCTATTTATTTTCCTACATCGGCATAATGTTTAAAATGAATATCCTTGCGGATGCCGAATGTCAGTTCTCCTAGCTATGTTTTTTGCTTTTCCATATGGATATAACTCCTATTTAGGAGAAAAGATGCAACAAGTTTTGTTCATATGTGCTTGACAACATGTCTCGTTCAAACATGAACCTCTCAACTTTGTGTTATAGTCGTATGAAATTGATTATGCAGTCTGAATGCACTGTTTAATCTCAAGATAATGGTTGACAACTATGGTTCTCGTGATTCGTGAATACCGTGGGCATGGTCTTAACTTGTATCAACTGTTTGCTGCAGGACCCAGGCAACCTTGGAACACTACTAAGATCAGCTGCTGCATTTAATTGGGTAACGAAAACATCAGCATTGTTCAGAATATGTTTCTATAATGGCTCTTTGCTCTTCTTGCTCTTCCAATGTTTTATATGCTTGTGTGATGACATAAGAGCAGTTCGATATGTTTCTTGTGCACGGTTGAACTGCCACACACAGATTTTGGTACCCAGAAGATCACTTTTCTTGAATTGATAACTGATTATTAAATTGATGTTCATTTGACTACCAAAAGCTGGTAACTTAGAAAACTTTGAGGATTACAAATGTGGGTTCTGCTATATAGGTTCTGTTACAAATGTATGTTTGGCCTCTGCTATGTGAATCCATTAGGACGTTTGGAAAGTGCAAGAAATTTCATATCGCCAGGTCCTACAGAGAGTGTTGGTTTGCTAAGTGCCATGTGAGAAACTCTCATACCTTTGCATCAGTTATTCTGGGATTTCTGAAGCAGTATGTGGTTTATGCGACAGGATGGTGTTTTTCTGCTTCCTGGCTGTTGTGACCCTTTCATGATAAGGCCCTTCGAGCGAGCCAAGGAGCTTCATTCCAGCTCCCGCTGGTATTAGGAAGGTGGAGCAATCTCGAAGCCCTTCGGAATGAATTTCAGATGAAGTTACTCGCTGGTCACCCTGAGAGCAATGCTGGACAAAAACTGGTGTCAAATTTATCTCCAGTTTTGTTGATTCATTAGCCAATGTGCCTGTATGCTTGGTTTTGGGTAGCGAAGGAAGAGGCCTCTCCGAGGAATCTGAGTCTCTGTGCGAGTTAGTAAGTATCCCAATGGCAGGAAAGCTCGAGTCTCTGAATGTTTCGGTTGCTGGTGGAATTTTTTTGTATATGCTCCAACCTCAAGTTTGGGTTACTCCTTCCACATTGTCCTAATGGAATACATACTTGAAATTGCCAATATACAGCATGTGCGCGCATGTGCAATGCCGTGCATGGAGCATATTGTTATGATGGCTACTATTAGGACTCTCAAAAAGCTCGGGGGCTTGAAAACCTGACTCGAGCATGTTTCACGGTTTGGGTCGGATATGCATTAAGTTATGTTCACTATCTATATATCAGAAACAAGAAACCCAAACATGTCTGGTTCGGGTTTCATCCAAGGACCCGAACTGACCCGTTGATCATAACCACGGAAATGGAGTAAAGAGGGAGAAGAAAGACTGAAATCTGCAGCTACCTCCATATCTACAAGATTTCTCCATTAGCCATACAACTCAGCATTGCCTCAAGGGATCTCGGCATTCCTTGTTCATCAAACCGTCAAGATCGAGGCCAGCAGTATTGGAGGAGATCGATGAGCACACCGACGATGATGAGGACTAGATCATGAGTGGGTCAGCTTCGGCCTCGAGGGACTCCAACCTTTGTAATTTAGGAGCAAGCCGCGGAGCAGCCAATTCCACTTTCATTTCACTGGATCTCAGATCCAGCTCCAGCAGCGCGGGCTTTGAACCATGGTGATTGAAGAGATCGACACAGACTTTCGGCTATGGAGGAAGAGATCAACAAGTGGACTGACGACGACGAGTTGTCTACGAGTGATTCAGCTTGAAGTGGTCGATCACCATTGCAATCTACACCATGGAAATTTTCAGAGTTTTTTTCAGCCAAAATAGGGTGTTGAAGACCAGGGTTACATAAATTGAAGACCAGAATGTCCGGACCGAAGCAACCAGAATGTCCGGACCAAGCAACGCGAACAGTTCATCTCGAGTCAGGTAATGACGTTTAGTGTTTTGTTCGGCCGAAGTTCTACCTCATGCCATTTGCTTCCGGTTGGGTTTCGTGCAAAAACCGCCCAACCGACCCATTAATATCCCTAATGGCGATCTACGTACACCGATACGACATGTGACGCAATACGATATGTCGACACATGATTTCTCAAAAATAGAGAATTTAAAAATAGAGAATTTCAATATATTAAGACACGTTGTATATTATTATTTTTAGTACATTTTAAGCTTTTCGCTTTAAATTCATCGACCGTCGACCCCAACTAGTTTGGGATAAAGGTGATGTTGTTGATGATGATATATAAATATCAGCGATGAGTTTCTTCTTCTATTAGGGATTCATGATTAATTTCTTTTTTTTTTGTTAACTATGTATAATAATTTTAGGGTAATTGGGTATATTTTTAATAATTCATATTTTGACTCATATTTATTGAAATGCTCAAATTGATCCCATGTGTGTCGAAATGATGTGTTGAGATATTGGACTCGCATGTCACTGGTAATCTAGACTCGTATGTCACTGGTATGTCTGAAGCGCTAATCACGTGTCGATTGCATGTCGAAAAGTGTTCAAGAGTATTGGAGTGTTAAAGAGTGTCGGACACAACACAGAGGCCTTCGGAGAATGCTGATGGTTCATAGATTGTGATAGTTAGACATTGTCACGCCCCGGACCTGTCGGATGCGCAATATCCCGCCTTCCTACTTATTTGAACATCGTCTGGCCAACACTAGCGACGGCCTAAGACTCGTCGCAGCCAAATGACGGCTAACAAAAGTGACAGTGAAAAGCACACAATCCCCTATTATACACACATGTAGGATAGAGAGATAGAGAAATCAAATTTACATATCATATAACCGTAGAGGTTTTATACAATCTGGAGGGAAAGGGTATCGTCTGAACCTCACAAACCTAAGTCGGCCAAGATCAAAAGAAAACAGACCAAATAAAAAAGTCGCCAATCTTCATCTAGGCATCATTGGACTACTCGTCTTTTGGCAAGGGCTACTCCTCTAGATCAGACTCCTCGAATATCAAAGAATAATCATGTATATGGTCAAGGGTCTGAATGGCGATTAGCCATAAAATGTGAGTCGAAACTCAGCAAGCACACGTTTAGACTCAATTTAGAATGAAGTATATGACCCTTGCCAGAATATAATCATCACAGGCATATTATGAATTCCGCTCAAACAGATGCAGATGCTCAATGGTTCTCTTAGGGTATCCAGTGGCTCAATAGCACTTCTGGACTCAATTTAGAATGAAGTATATGACCCTTGTCAGAATATAAATCATCACAGGCATATTATGAATTCCGCTCAAACAGATGCAGATGCTCAATAGTTCTCTTAGGGTCCCCGGTGGCTCAATAGCACTTCTGGATTAAACCCCACCGGTGGCTCAATAGCACTTCAGGTCCTGTCAATGTCGTAAACGTCTCAAACCTGTACCTCAACCCGTGTCTAATCACACCGAAGTTGGCACCCTTGTCTCTCCAGCTACTCTGTGCAGAGCACGTTCAAGCGCAAGTGTAACGACCGTGACTCAACTAGCACTGCGATCAGTACCTCCTTATTGCTCCATTTTCCCAATGGCCCCCTAAACACTTCCGGGTCGTCCCACACAGTTCTACGCACTCAGCCAAACGCACATGTCTCATGCAAACATGTAGATTAATGATGAGCAACTAGAGTACTCAATTGACTAGACTTTTAAATACTCATGCGAATCAGATTTGCCACATGCAATTCTCAAGATTATTCGCATGAGCACACAATTTACTTCAAAATACGTCTAATAAATAGCCATGCATCGCACGTTGCAAAAACTCGCATTTCATGACCCGATTTCCATTATAAGTCGTGCACACATGAAAAATTCTAGAGTCCACAAAATATTAATTTACTCCTATAGCTAGCAGAAAATTATTGACATTCTACGTCCAAAAATTTAATATTTTCATCATAAATTTTCCTTACCAATTCCTAGCATACCTGACATTCTAAGTCAAGTTTAGAAATTGATCACCTAAAAATCAAGTTCGAGCTCGGGAACGGCAGACGATCGTGGCTTGGTTGAACGGTGAACTTGGTCGGCGACGGTGGTGAGGTGGCTCGGCCGAGCAATGACGAGATCGAGCCACAAACGATGATAAGCTCGGGCCAAGCGGTGATGAGCTCGGGCCATGGACGCGGCTTGGCTCGCGCAACGTGAGATTGACTCAAGCGGCAACGGAGCTCAAGTGGTCGTCGCGGCTGGGAAAACACAGCAACAAACAGCAAAAAGAAGCAGCGGCAGCAGCAATTCAGGCTAGCAGAATGAGCAGAGGGCAGCAGATTTTCCACTAGAGGCCGCAGCAGAGTTGGAGCAGCTGAGGAGTGAGGCAAACCTCTAGCAGCTAAGAGGAAATGAAGAGGGCATCAGCAGAAATGGATGGAGCTGCACACAGCAATCAAGCTCTCGAGCATTGTAAAAGAAGGAAACGCAGCCGCAACAACAGCGACAGACGAGCCGTGGAGGAGTAGAACGAAGCCTCAGTCGAGAGAAAATGCAGCACCAAAGCAAGCGAAGGGAAAACTCGGGCAAAAAGAAGACCAATCATTGAGTCGCCGAAGGAGAAGAAGGAGTCAAAGAAAATCCACTGCAGCAGAGATTTTTCTTTCGTGCACATAAAAGTTGGTAGCTGCAATTTATGTGGGTTTTCTCTCTTGCATGGGAGGAGACGTGGCAGAAGGGACAAAAATGAAAGAAAGCAAGTTAGTGGGGTTGGTGAGGGCTTTTCAACCGAAATGGTGAGGGAAGAGAATAGCAAAGTGCACGTGTGCACTTGGGAAGGGCAGCTGAAATTGTGAGAAGGAAAGTCTGGGTTGGTGAGGGCTCTTGTGAAATTTGGCTGGGGAGAGAAGTCAGAAAGATGGTTCAAAAGTGTTTATTTTTTTTTTGTCCTATAGTCAATAATTTAGGGGACGTCAGAGACATCATGAGTGGGTTTGGTTCAGCATTCCCAATGGGCTTTGAACCCTCAAAGCCCCTTAGGAAAATGCTGAACCATTTGGTTTAGCTTTAGGCCAGCATTTGGCCAAATGTTGGCCTTGAGAATGCTGAAACCCAATGCTAGTAGGGACCAGCATTGGGCTTTTAGCATTTGGCCGAATGCTAAAAGAAATTTTTTTTTCCAAAACTAACCCCACAATGATAAAAATTACCAAAATCTATTTGTAAAGTTATTTTTAGGAAATAATATTTAATCCAAAGCCCGTTTTGAAATCAGTTTTTTCCAAACGCAATTAGCATTTTCCCAAAGCCCTTTAGGCTAAGGACATTTGCATTTCACCAAAGCCCATTTGAAATGTTGAACCAAACCCACCCATGAGCCGGTGCTTGCATATAGAGATCTATCCAAGAAACAATTTTTGTTCGTCACCACTTTTGGGTCTTGCAAAGAAGTTACTCGAGTTTAGAAATGTTAACGACTTTCGAACTTTAGGCATGTGGTTTTGTAGATCCTTCTTTTTTAATCGAAATTCCTTCCCAAATTGTACAAGCTTCTTTCAAAGCATGCTGTTTTCGAATGTAAATGATTTTTTTTTTCGTCGAATCTGAATGTAAATGATGACAACTAGCCTTTTCGCAGGGGAAATGTTAACGAAGTTTTTCCTTGCATCTTCGGTCACTCTTCATGTAATCGCCTATTTTCGCAATAGTACTTTGTGAAAAATAATTACGTTTGTGTAGCAAAACAATTTTGAGTTTATTTTTGAGATATGTTCACTAAATATTTTAAAACTTATCACAAATGTGCAATTGAGTCCTAAACTTGTAATGACGTGACCAAAATAAAATTTATTTTGATCTAAATCTGATTTTTAATATAATTTTTACTTGAATTAATTCAAAAATAAACTTCAAAAAAAAAGCATAAAGGCATAAATGGAACCAGAATTAGCCCTCGTTACTGCCACCGTCGAAAAGGGCCGTGATGGTAGGAAAATGGTCGATGAGGGCCAGATGGCCTTCATCCCGATCTAGGTGATTTATCCCGAAAAGACTCTGAATGACGACTTGAGCTTCTCGGACACGTGAATGACCAAATAGGGGGGCTCACCATCAACAGTGAAAGGGTGACCACCGGCAAAGATGGAGGTAAGCAAGATCTTCTGCCATTTTTTCTTTCTACGCAAAAATTTCTTGGAAATCTCCATCGCCACTCCCTGCGTGAAAAGCCCAATGCTTCCCCTAGTCGGCGAACCGTCAAAGCTTTCGGAATAAAAGAGAGCTCCAGCCATGGTAACGAAGACTTGAACGAAAAGGGCAGTCTCTTGAATGACAAAAACCAAGGACCCAAAAACAAGACCCCTTAGCTGAGCTTGTAGGGGCCGACGGCAGTGACAGCAGGTGGTCAACTAGGGGTCATGACGGTAACGACGTTGTTCTAGAAGCTTGTCCGGCAACCCCGACCATCGGTGGCCCCCGCCGACCACTTCCCCACCATTGTCGTCGACCATTTCTGGCGGTGGTGGGATAGTGGCGGTGAGGGGCGCCGGTTCTCCCTTAGGGTTTGTTTTTCTTTCTCAATTTCAGCTTGTTTTGTACATTAATTTAAACAGAAATTATATTAAAAATCAGATTTTTTTAAAAAAAAGGCCATATCAGCATTTTCCGTTGGACAAATGAAATTTTTGGAAGAATTTCTTACGGATAAGGAAGTTGTTCTTTCATTGATCTTGGACGGAATTAACAAAAGAACTCGATTACCAATTTGACGAGTTTCAGGACTCGATTATATTTTTTTTTTGTAAGTTTTAAACTTCATTATATTTTCGCGATAAGTTTGAAGATTTCTAATGACCATGCATCTTTTATCTTTTTGGTCTGAAACGTACACTTTCATTTGGTTAGAATATAAGCGGATCACGAGGTGAATGGGCCTGTGAAAGCCTGAGGTTCCGTAAAGTCTGAGGATAATTTAAAAGCCCATTCACAAGGAAGGGCCTTCATTGAGTGGGCTTTGACCACCCAATCCGCTACTTGATCAGCGTCTCTTAGACGATGAACTACTTGAACATCTTGCATTCGGTGCGCATCCCTCCTTGCTGGCTTTCATTTGTCAGGAAGTTTTCTCCAAGACCAGCTATCAAATTCCAAAGTGAGTGCTCGGTTCAATGCATACACAGAAGGAGTCGAGGGTCTCAAAGTAGGCGAAACCGAGGCAACTATCTTCGTAACCCACAAATCTTATTGTATCTTCATTTCGAGCTCTAAAATATTTCTAGCACATCATCCGTGCAAATTTTGACGAAATACTTCAATGCAAATTGTCAGAAGAATCACAAAGTTTGTGCCCAAAAAGAGATAAAGGAGACTTTTTTTTTTTCTCCTTAATAAACGAATTAATTTTTGCATATGTTTAAGAAAGAAAATGGTCAAAATTGGAGAGATGTCATGAATATCGTGTATGTCCAACTATTGACTATCAATCACCGGGGATTACCTCAATGGCCGCTCTCCACTTGTGAAGGGGGAGGTGGGGCGTTCAAATCCCTACCTTTGGAAGAATTGGGTGGCAATCCAATTGCTTCGGGAGCCACTCTTTCCACTTGTGAAGTTCAAGGGGAGTTGGGGGTGGCCATCAACCACTAGAGGATTGCTAGGGCCACTCTTTCCACTTGTGCGGAGGGAGAAGCGGGGTATTCAATTTGAATTTCAAGATCGGAACTATCGATTTAACTACTGATTTTCACTTAAATTGATTCTAAATTAGATAATAATTTTGTACCTATAGGAATCAATGTGCCACTTTTATGTTTTAGTGCAAACATTTAATTTTTTACGCAAAAACAAAATGTGGACCGATTCTTTAGTAGAATCGGATCCTATTCTTGAACTTTCAAAAAATCGATCGAAATCTAGGTTGCAATCCCAATTTACAACAAGAATCGACTCAACCGTAATTCGAGCCACTCGAAAATCGATCAGATAACGTCCCATACTTAAAAGTAGTGGTGAGTGTTCTTAGAACATACTCATCGGAATGGATTATTCAATTTACTTGGAACATATAGTGCATACTCTGAACCTATAACCTACATGGTCACATGAGTTCCATGGTTTGCCCAAGTTCTCCTAGTGTACTTTAATTGAATGATTGTAGTTATTCATCTTCTCTAAGACACGAATGATAACTATTTTGTATGTTTCTCTATTTTTCTATTTTTATGTTCTTAAGAATAGGTTTGGAATAGAAATCTATTTGGTAATGCAATTTCATTTTTCAATTTCGAAACAAATTTTTAGTTCACAAATAGATTTGAAACAGAACTAAAATCTAGAAATTTTTTACTTTTCCATTTTTTGGAATAGAGACATAAATAAAAACTCTTCTTGTCGCTAGTCCCTGCAGCCGTCCACTGGTCACCTATCCTCAGCCATCGTTTGTCGATTGCCAGACCCCATCGTCCAATTGCCAATCGTCTTT
>JAGVVM010007603.1:0-20873 GCA_019149425.1 Psidium friedrichsthalianum
TTGAATAATCTCTCAATCTCACAAAGGAATTAATACGCAAATCTTACAACAAATTTAATCTGCTTCAAACACTTTAATTCTTTATGTATTCCGCGAAGATAGACCCTTGCCAGCACTCGACGAAATGGCGCTGTTCTTGATGAGTTCTTCTCAACAATGGCAGACTTGATATATAGACAAATAAGCCACATGGAGAAATAAAATAGGGAATTTCAGTCAATGAAAACCAGATTGACTTTCCTATTTGTCTTTATCTCACTGGAAAGTTCAACTCCAATATAAATATTGTTCTTCATCTTGATTTGAAATATATCAAATAGAATATTCACACTATTTTCATCAAGATAGATTTCCGTGATATTCAAACAAATCTTATCTTTAATTTCAAGATCAAGATATTTTTTGTTCCGAAATTCAAATTTTCGCTTCGGGCTCAAATTCGAGACATATTCTAACATCCTTGATGGGGAAAAGTACTATAGAGGTCTGGATTTTGATGTCCACAATGTAATAAAATCGTTAGCCTTTGAAGCAATCAAATATTAAATCTTTAATCTATTGAAAGAAAATGCAATATAAGTAAGCCATCTTATAGGAAATATGGTCTATGAGCTTTCAATTTGTTCAATATAGTCCTTAAACTTTCTATTTACGAATTAAAAATATGACGAAACTTAAATAGTCAGGAGATTAGAGGGGGATCTTTTCTCTCTCCATTCTATGTCTTTTTATAGACCATTGAAACATGTGAATATTGATTATTTCGAAACTTGCGATTGCATATATGAACGGTTGACTGAGGCGTTTGAGTGCCATATAATATAAAATAACATAGATATTTGTCCCTAAGAACCATCTCTCTTAAGATAATGTCCCTCAAAAGTCATGCCATGTAAAATCTAGCCCAATATCTAGGAAAACCTCAAACTTTAGCATTTGTGACAATTTTATTCAAAACTTTTTTTAGTCTCATAAAAAATCTCCAAGTTTTATTTTTATCCCAATTCTACCAATTTAGTACCAAAAAACCCCTCAACTTTAGCATATATCCAATTATATTCAAAACCTTTTTGTCTCATAAAAATCAACTTTTATTTGATCCCAATTCTACCACTGTTAGCATTCTGTTCATAATCACCATTAGTTAATCATACATGGTAATGCCACGTGGTTAATGAATTACACCTCAGCAAAGTAGACATGAAAAATCCTCGAACTTCTCTTATGTTGTTTGTTTCCACTACATATACCGAGAGATATAGAGTCACTCAGAGCGGCACGTTTCGTATTCTCTTTCAGTATTCAATAGCCCCAGAAGGGCTTGACATAGAGATATTTTGACGAATGATTTAAAATTTCATTGTCCCTGAAACCTACTATTTCTAAATTTCGAGAAAATCTTAGTAAGTTCAGCGAGAAAATTTGAGGCCACGTAGCATTAACCAATAGTGATTATGGATGGAAGGCCAACGGTGGTAACATTTGGAAAAAAGTAAAGGTTGAGGGTTTTTTATGAGAACAAAAACGTTTCAGATATAATGGATAGATGCCAAAGTTGAGGTTTTTTGAGTATTAGACTGGTAGAATTGGGACAAAAGAAAAAATGGAGGATTTTTTATGAGACAAAAAAAAGTTTTGGATATAATTATTATAAATGCTAAGTTAGAGTTTTTTCAGGTATTAGGCCTGTAAAATCTTGAGCAAAATATAATCCTTGATAGGGAAAAGTACTATAGAGGTGTGGATTTTAATGTCCATAATGTACTAAATCCTTAACCTTTGATGCAATCAAGTGTTAAATCTTTAATCTGTGAAAGAAATGCAATATAAGCAAGCCAGACAGGGAATTCTCCTTGAAAAAATTTAGGGGGGAAATACCATAAAATTCATAAATCTCTAGTGTTTGTGCTAATTCAATCTTTAAACCTTTCAATTGAACTATCGACCAATATAAGCCGGAAATTGCTGAGTAGATATAGATAGTACTACATAGCAAGGTGGGCGCTGATATAGATGTTTTATTTACAATTGTTTAATAATTATTTTGAATTTATTTATCTTTCTTTTTTCTTTCCATTCTTTTTATGCCAGTGGCCGATCGCCGACCACTAGCCATAAGCCATGGCTAGCGAGGGTCGCCCTTGCTCGCCATAGGAGAGAGCTCCCTTCGCCAGATTTGGTAAGGCTGACCCTCACCTAGCCCAAGGAAGCCTTGTCCGCCGTCACCTGGGCCAAGGTTGGCCTTATCAAAACTCACCCTAGCCTGAGCAAGGGTTGGGCTTGCTAAATCGAGTGAGGGGGGGAGGGGGGTTGTGGGGGCCTCGTCAGCGCTTGCCCTTGCGAAGGCGAGGCCATCCCTCTGGCTAGGCCTATGGCCAATGACTAGCCACTGGCAAAAAGAAAATAGAAATAAAAAAATTGTAAAAAAATATGCACGTCGGTATCGGTCGTACCACTTAGAATTGCCGACATCTACTTTAGCAATTTCTAACCTAAATTAACTGAATGGATTTAATTGTCACAACGTGAAAAGGTTTAGAACTAAATTTATCTAATTAAAAAGCTTAGGACCAAATGGGCACTAATGTAATATATTATATAAATGATATATATTTTTAATTTTCCCGAAACAAAGTATCGATGATTGAAAGGACATTGGTGTACTTTAAAAAAAGTAAAATTTGAACTTGCTTGTGACGATCTAAAGGTGTAGTGTTCAATTGTGTTGACCACTTCTCATAAACTTTTTCCTATTTTTTGTCCTCTAGCTCGCACCATTATTTGATTTTGGTCCCCAGCTCTTTCGGGTAACGGAATCTCCTAATCTCTCATATTATCGACTAGGTACTTTGGTGATTCCTCAGTAGTCTCTCAATTAAACCGATGACAGGATATATTCTGACCAACGATATTATTCCTAGTGATGTAACCCAACATAAACATAGCGAATTTGGCATCGGTCTCTTCCTGTGGATTTTCCATCGGTCTTTGCCACCAATAAAATGAACTCCGCAAATTTGAGAGCCTTCATTGACATGACCCATCATTCTACTGAAAAATACATTGTTGGCAAACTCGAAAGTGATATTTACGAACTTAGGATACGTCGTCTGTTAACATGTTCCTTAATAAAATGTAATTTTGTAGGACGGTGTGACTTGACAAATTCATGACATGAAATTTTGACCGGGGAACACAAATTACGACTCGAGAGGAGCCATCCCCGAGCTAAAGGTACATGGCTAGCAAAGCTCAACCGCTATGGAGACGGTGGATTGACTTGCAAACTGAAATGCAAACACCTTTACTAAGCATGGTAATTACAGCAAAATTGCACTTGAAAATACCACTAAATTGAAAGGATGGGCAAGGTTAATTCATTTGGCCTTATCCCCGAGATACACAGCACAAGATGACACCATCTTTTTTTTCTTTTCTTTTTTTCACCATGATATATGGCATCATGAGCAATCAGCCTTTCACAATTCTTTTTATTTATTTATTTATTGATTTCCCTAGCAGATTGACGGCTCATGATGTTATATCACTTGATCATGATCATGATCATGAAGCTCTTGTTGTTGTACTCTTTTCCTAGGACCCCCAAAGTTATTAAAAAAGTCTCATCCTAGTCCTCCTCCTAGTCCTCCTCCTCCAAAAGCAGAGGCCCAGTAATCTGCCCCATTGTCGCTTCCTACTTGAAGCGTGCACGAGACTGGGACTAGACACAGTCCTCTACTCCTCAAATCATTCTTTGGCTCTTCATTGATGGATTCCTGTGGGACAATGTTCCAAGAGAAGAAATTAGAAAGTAGATGAATTTGTTGATCGTAATGACTGTCATAGTAATCCTAAACTGCTACAAATAATTGCAATTTCTAAGTATAAGGATCTCAGGGTAGGCTTTTGACAGTAGATTCATGTAGAAGTAGTAAGCTCTTCCCCTGCTGTTAATTGGTTATTATTCGTGGTATATCTTAGTCTTACCGATTTTTAACGTGATTTTCTGGATTAAAGATCATTCTGTAGACTAAAGAGTAGGCTTCTGAACCGTTCTTTTAGATGCATCCCCGGCTCAAACACAACTATGTGTATCGACACACCATCTATCAAGCTACATGACAACATCCAAGCGGTGAATATATTTCATCATAGGTTGTCTAGAGAACTATGGAAATTTTTTCGTATTTTGTGTATTATGTAACCTTTTACCCATCATCACCGATGAAAGGAATCGATACACAAGCAGCATTCTTTCTTATTGACAGGTGCCATGCACGGTGGTTATTTTGCCGTTCTTGTATGCTCGATGGTAATGAAATAAGGCTCTTTCTGTGGCATTTCTACAAATCCCTAAGGATCCTCAGGGACGGGTGACTGTTGGATCACAAAAGAAGAGATTTCAGTTACCCATTGAAGATCTTTGGAGTGTTCGTGTAGTACGACATTTTGTGTGGGAAGTTCGACAAACTGCAGGAGGGCCTGAGGGACCATAGCAACCCCAGATGTTTGTGTATCAGTCTCATATCCATGACTGTGCATTTGGGAATTAAAATCCATTTTTGAAAACGATACTCCTCTTAACCTTCTTCTTTAATGAACATACACATTGTTGTAGATCTGCGTAAAAAGCAAAAACAATCTCTTTGTTTCTCACAGTAAGTTTATAAAGCTGAAAAGAAACTATGAAATTTTTTAGTCAATCTGGATTGTCTACTTTAATCATTCTAAAATGATGAAAAATGGGGAAGTCTTTATATAGGGTGTACAGATTCTTTTAGCCTTTACAGCATTAAATTGAACATATTCTTAGCATTCCCAAAAAAAGAAGTTAAATCCTCCATTTACTATGTATTTAAGGGATCCGATAAAACGCTCAGACCGGACCCGAATCCTCAGAAAACATAGAACTCCTCTCCTCTCGATCCTTGCATACAATTTAGTACTTTAATCAGTAAAATTTGTAATATATGCTTAAAACAAAAGTACATGCACATGCGCTCGCTTGTGCACGTGTGAAAGCAGGAGAAAAAATTTCGCTTGGAAAAACCATGTAATTCTTACATGGTCCTTGACTTCTATCTTTCACATCACTAGCAGAACAAGTATGCAGTGTATCTTTTCTCGTGTTTGGGACGATGCCAAAAAAAAATTGCCAATAACAAGTCGATGCATGTCAAAACAGTGATTGCTTACAGATTGACGGTGTCTCATTTTTCCTGGAGCACTGCCCATGTAGGGTGAACTGAGCGCCTGAGAAGAAGGGTTAAACAAGAAGAATATTTAGTACTTCCACAACTATTGAGAGAGACAGCATCACTAGTCCATGGTTTGTTTTTGTTTTTGCACAAAACCAAAGGCATCTGGAATATCAGCTAAAGAAAAAGTGACCACCTCAATTTGATTCTGAAGAAATCTGATGTATCCAATAGATTCTAATAGTACTGAAGCCGTGTCGGTCTGCAGAAAGATCCAACAAAAACATAAAGCAAGAAAGAAGGAGAACAAACCAGCTACAAAGTCTTATGTATTCACTCCTTCTACATCTCAGAATCACAAGATGGAGAGACAAAGCTTCATATAATCTTGAAGAAAGAATGAGAGAACTAATTGCTCTCGAAAGAATTAATAGTGTTGACATAATTTACATGTCTCCAACATTTAATACCTTTCCAAATGGGGAAACTAGCTGGTGCAGGGCTGAGATTCTATCTCCTAATTTCTCCTTCCTCACCTGGATCAAAAAAGCCCCAGAAAAGGGGAAAAGTATTGAATAAATGAAGCAAGATGCGTTTCGTCGATTTTGTTGGTCACCCTAAACCCACTTTTCACATTTTCCACTTTTTCCATCTCTCTTTTTCACTCGATTGGAAAGTAAGATGTTAGCTTATATGAGAGTGATGCTGCTGGAACAAGTAGACAACGAGAGAGAGACAACATTACCCATCACACACGCGAGCTTGCGCGCGCGCGCGAGGGAGAGAAATAGGGAGAGAGCATGATTAGGTACCTTGAAAGTATTAGATTGGCCGGTTGAAGAAGGCTGGACCTTAGCTTTCTTTTGTGCCCCACCAGTTGCATTGCTGTTACACTGGTGAAAGAGCAAGGAGAAAAAAAATGGCATCAACATCATCTTATTAATCTAACCATGGTCTCCAGTTTTTAAGTAACTAGAATGTGAGAAACATAAATAGCATGACTAGAACTAAACCCACTCTTTTTTCTCGTTTGGGATTTTGAACTGATTCACAAAGTCACAGTTCTAATTAATTTTACACCAAATGAAGCTGCAGAAAATGGACACATAATTCGTTTACTATCCTTTTTTCTTTTCAAATTTTTCCTCACCTCAGAGGACAGATCTGCTGGGGTTTGCCTCTTAGTAACTGGCTTCTTGTTTGAGAAATCCAACATGCTGCTGCTGAAACTTGTGGTGACACATGACTTGGGTGGTGAACCAGGAATCATAGCATGATGAGACCAAGCAGACTTGTTTGCTGGCCCTTGAAGAGCATGATGATCACTTGTTGCACGCCCATACAAACTGTAGCTGATTGCTGAATCTTCCTGCTTCACATGATGATGATGGTGGTGGTGGTGGTGGTGATTGTGATTGTCCAGAACAGAAGCATCATTTGGGGATTGCTGAAGCACTTGCTGCTCCTCCCAATCCTCCACCCTCCTTTCTTGAAAGTAATTCATCATCCCACTACTCTTATCTTCTTCTCCAACCAATCCACCCCTAAAGTACACCACATGACCCACAAATTAAGCCAATATACATATATCCATACATGCACATTCATGTGAGTTCTTTTACTGGCACTTGGAGAAAGATGTCCTTATTTCTTGTTACATGGTTAGGAAATTGAAACAAAAAAGATGGGAACATGAGAGAGAGAGAGAGAGAGAGAGAGAGAGAGAGAGAGAGAGAGAGAGAGAGAGGTTTTTTACATGAGTAGTTGGCTCAATGACTCTGGAAGCTGCTCTTGGTTGACACTATTACTATTATCAACCCAGGAAGGGTTCAGATAAACCAAGGAAGAAAAAGAAGAAGTGGGTGGGTATTGAAGAAAGAGGTTAGGAGAGGAAGAAGAAGAATGGCAAAAAGGAGAGCGTGCTGGTGGAGGATTGATGTTGTTCCACCAGTAATTAGGGTTTCCGGACATCATGTGCTGCACTGGCGATGAGCTCTGCAAATAAAAACCTTGCTTCATCTCTCTCTCTCTCTCTCTCCCGTGTTTCTTCTCTTTCTTTCTTCTCAGGAGTGTGTAAGCTAGCCTTTGTGGAAAACTTTGGGAGGTTTTCTGGGCCGCTGATTAAATAGAGGAAGTGATGTGCTGCAAAGTAAAGTAGACAGTGAGAGAGACGAGAGAAAGATGGAGAGACTCGTTGAGCTACGAGAACTCTTTTGTGCCTTTTTTTCGTAACTTTACTCTTTAAATATTTGCCCTCTTGTCTGTTTTCTTCCTCTCTTATGGCCTTTTTTTTTTATGGCTTGCTTTCCTTTTTTTTTTCCTTTTCCCTATCTTGCTTTTTTCCTTCCTTTTGCTACCTTTGTCTCAAAGTTGGACAGGACAGGTGATGGCATTTTCTTTTTTCTTTTTTCTTTTTTTAGGGGAGAAAAACTGGGAATTAATGGATGGACCAAAGTCAGTGGAGAGGAAAAAAGCGAGTCAGGAGCACGCGAGGATTGCGAGCCTCAAAGAAGCGAGGGCAAGCCAAGAGCAATAGGGTGTGCAATCAAATCGAATTACCTAAAAAATAGGGTAGGGAACCGATTCCCGTTCAAACCGGTTCGGGAATCGATTTCAATTTTCGAGAATCGATTGAAACCAGTCCGGTTCTCGATTCTAGGTGAAGACCCACCCAGATCGATTTATAAAATCAATTTTTAGATGTTGTTTAAAAAAAAAATTAAGTGACTAAGTTTTCGTTAAGTTAGTTTATCAGCCGCAGCCTTGCCTCACACAGTATGCTGACCTAAGGAAATAAGTAATCTTAAAATTCTTTCTTCCTCTTGGTGTTATGTAATCTGATGTCTAAGCTCAATTTAATACTAGGGAGTATTTACATTTATAAATGCAGATTCCGTTTTTGGTCAAATATGCAGAGTTGATTAATTGAGTAGTATGTATCTCTCTGTTAAATTTAGTTATGTATTGTCAAAGTTGTGGTTTATGAGGAAACTCTTTGTCCTCGATTTGATCTATGCCCCCCTTTTTTCCTCTCTCACTCCTCTTTTTATTGAGCTTCTATGAGTAAATTGTGAAAGTTTCATATCATTGTAAGATTCTATTTTCATTCTCGTATACAAGAAAATTGGGTAGACCTTAAAACCGGACCAAAAAATAAGGTCGGTTCTAAAATAGATTTCAAGATAAACAAGGTAGGATCTCAATTCTAAAAATTGAGAATCGATTGTAACAGGGTCAGGTTTAGGGTCTGGGTCTGGACCGAGTCCATCGGCCCATGCTCACCCCTACCGAGCGAGTGGAGTGGAGGGCAAGTAGCAAGCATGAGAGAGAGTGTGTCATGGAGTGTTTGAGCGAGGTTAGAGTGAACAGAGAAAAGAGAAAAAAAAATTAGGGTTTTTAAGCTTTATGAAACTAGTTCCAAATCCGGTGTGGCCAATATGATTCCCCTATGATTCTTTACTCGAAAATGAGAACTAGATCAGATTGGACTAGAACTTGGAACCAGATCAATTTTCAGGGCGGTCCGGTTTTTGGAGCATTACTCCTAGGTGGGGGAGCATCAACTCTTGGGCTTAGGGGAGTCACGTTGACGAGGAATAACCCTATTGGTCCATTATCAATTTGACTCCAAAACTTCAAAAAGCTTTTAACATCTCCGTGATGTATTAGTATCCCATAACTTTTAACATCTCCATGTTCACTAAAGGATTGTCGTAGATCTCAAAGGAATAATTATAAAGAAGGATTGGAAAATAGTTGAGGTGTCAAAAATATCTATCAACAAGTTATCATTTGTTTTAGCCTGATATCTCAAGGTACAATACAAAGGAGTGACAACGGTAATAAATTTTTTTGCTTGACAGTTTGGTGTATATAAACTAGAGAGAGATTTTTCATTTTTTTTTCTCTTTTACCAACCAATTCGCAAAAAAAAAAAAAGGACAAGGGGTGATGACGAGGAAGACAAGCTTTATAATTTGGGTGATGAAAGTTTTGACGTTGGTGTTATTCGGAATGGTGGCATCTTCGTGGACAGGGAAGTGAATGATGGATGCCCTGTGACCCTATGCTTTTGTATTTTATATCCAACGGTATAAACAGATAATAGAGTGAAAGCTGTTTGTGAGGATGACCCGTGAGAGAGAGAAGAGATAGGACACCACACACCTCTAAGTAGGGGAGAGCATGGCCCGAGGTAGGGTCCAAACCTAGACCCTGAACCCAATCTTTATTACAACTGGTTCTCAGTTTTTGAAACCAAGACCCTACTATGTTCGTCTTGGAACTTATTTTGGAATTGATCCTATTTTTCGATCTGGTTCTAGAATCTACCCATAAACCTGTTTTCCTTTTGTTTTTTTTTCTAATTTTATTTTTTCCATCAAAATAATATGAGTATCGATGAAATGATCTAAAGTAAAAGATGATAGCGACAACGAGATGTGAGCCGATCATGGCGAGAGAGAGAGAGAGAGAGAGAGAGAGAGAGAGAGAGAGAGAGAGAGAATGATGAGATGGGAAACGCGAAACAAAGGAGGTGAGCATGAGGCAAGGTTGCTAGCAAGCGAAGACTTAGGTTTTTTTTTTTAACAATATATGAAAAATAGTTTTAAAATCGATCCGGGTGGGTCTTCATGTAGAACTGAAAACTGGACTGGTTTCAACCGGTTCTAAAAAATTGAAACCGATTTCTGAACCGATTCGAATAAGAACTGATTTCCAGCCCTATTTTTCGGGTGGCTTGATTCGGGTTTTGGGTAAATTTGGTTCCGTTGCACACTCTTACCTCTCAAAGAGGGTCAAAATCTAGGGTTTAGAGATTCATGGTTAACTTTCAAAATATCCGAGAGAATGCTAACGGAGTTATTAGTAACTAAAAATCAATTTCCCTTGACAAAGTGTGTGCGGGTACGTCGCGTTTGAGTACCTGATAAAAATTCAACACTGTTGGTGTGTAATCGGTTACTTCATTCTTTGAATACGTAACGGGCACGTTCTGACGCCATCAGTAACACGATCAAGTGATCTAGTTTTCAAGCCGACCTGAAAGAGCACTCGCCTTTGGCTTTAAAGAGTTATAATAAACAAGTTCCTCTAATCGGGCGGATCACTCCACATGAACGCGTCGCAATGGTTTGGAAAAAAAGGACGTAAATTAGCAAACGTAATGAACCAAAAAGCCTTCGATCAATGTAAAAGGGAGGGTTGTAAGTAAAGCTTATCAGATCATTTGAAATGCAGCGATGGACATGAACAGGGAAAATTGTCAAAAAAGTCCTAAACCTAACCTGGGCAAGGTTCGCCTCGCCAGGGCCGCCTTGCCATGGTTGGCGAGGTCGACCTCACCCCTCGCCCAGCCATGGCTTTCTTCCAGTTCTTCTTTGAGCGAGGGATCTACATGGAGGAGGAGGAGGAGGGAGACCTTGCCCCTTAACGGCGAAGCTCGTCCCCACCGTCGCTGGGCGAGGCCAGATCTGGCTAACACGGTGGCGGCGGCGGCAATCATTCCCCTTCCTTGTTTCCTGTTCTTCTTCAGGCGAAGGTCTGCACGAAGGAGGAGGAGAGAGAAACCATGAGAGAGAAAATGAAAGAGAAAAGGAAAGAAAAAAATTGAAAAAAGTATTAAAATATTATTAAAATTTGTACACATAAGCGCCGGTGTCCACGTCAGCACCGGTTGGTATCCACATCAGCACCGGCCGGTCAAAGTCAATCAAATAGACTAAATTGATAAAAATAAAAGGTTTAGGACTGAATTGGCATAAAAAATAGGTTTATGACTGAATTGGCACAAATGCAAAAGGTTAGGACTAAATTGGCAAAATTAAAAGGTTTAGGACTGAATTGGTAAAAGTGCAATAGGTTTAGGACTTTTTTGATAATTTTCCCGACATGAACACCACACGAAAGACTACTTCCCTTGAGTATAAACCTATTTTCCTTTTTCCTTAGTTTCGAGGAACATTCTGCATAAGAATTATTAAAATAATAAGGACATTACAACAGAAACTTTAAAATATGAATAGAATCATTCTCTGCGGCGCTTGTTTATGCTCATATTCCATGGCAAAACATTCCCTAAGCCCGCATTTTCATACAACATCCAAAAAAACAAAAACAAAAACAAAACAAAGCCCTCGAAATCGAGGGCTGCTGTTCATTTGTTTAATTGGGACGATGAATTCTTTTGATGATTAATATTCGTTCTTTTAATTGATTATTCTATGGGATGAATTGCGAGGGGGAATGTTTGGTCCTCCCTGACAAAATAATTTTGTCATGGGGCACAGTGTCTTATGTGGCATGCATCCTTCACATGTTGCTTTCTTTATTTTTTAATCTTCGTCTCCCTACCATGTCCTTCCACAGAACAAACATGGAGCTCAACCAGCTCTCTCTTGTCCTTATCTCAGCCACTTATATTCCTCTCTCTCTCTCTCTCTCTCTGAAATTCTTTCGTTATTATATAGAAACTGTAATAGCAACAAAGTAATAATCTTGATCACATGAAAGATGGAGGGACAAACCAAAATTTTGGTCCATCACGTTATAAGACAAATTTGTATCATCAGATTTTAGACCATAAGTTGTCATGCTAATCAGACAGTGAAAATATGTTGTCGTGCGAGTGAACAGCTCGTGTGGCGCAGGGCACAAAAAAAAAAGAGTTAATATTTATATTTAGAGACACTACAAAAACTTGAAGTACTATGCCTATTTTGATTCTCTTGATAACTTGTTTGGCTTGGCTCCAGTCATTGAGCTCTTAGCTTTTCTCGCGGCGGTTCACTTGGTTTTGTGTGTTTCTTTACTCTTGGGTGGAACAATTAAAAAGCTCAAAAAGCCACCCGTACTTGCCGATACATGTACCGAAGTTGTGGATTTTTCACTACATAATATGTCGCATATTATATCGGTCACTCTGTTCATGGCAAAATCGTCTTTATTAGAAAATGAATGAAAAAAATTTAATATAAAATTAAATTAATTTGGCATTGATTCGAGGAAATAGATAGGGAGAAGTTCATAAGCCATTTTTCTTATAACAACTTTTGTGAGACTGAAGGGGTCAAAGATTGTGAAAGAAACTCAAATATGACAAAGAATATGCTCACCACCTAGGGAATCCATCCTAAAATACAAAGTGTATGGCTCACCACTCAATCGGATCCACCAAAGAGATATAAAGTTCTAGAGATAGTCAAATTCAAGAGATCAATTATGAAATTTCACTAATCAAAGCACTCTAATCCTCAAGCAGGTCCTGAAGGGATTTGTGTAGACTCAACTTGGGACAACTCTCCAAGTTAGCAATGAAGATTAACGAATCTCCAAACAAAACATAAATATGAAATCGACTCTTGATTCTGGAAACAAAATATTTTCCATTGTACTCAACAAAAACATAGAAACACTAGAAGACTCATTCTCGAATAAAAGTGAACATAAGTTAGTAATTTGAAGATGACTTTCTCTAGAAGAATCCAAATTGCTTAAAACTTGGTGCGTCAGAAATTAGACACATAGGGTTTTCGAATTATATATTATAGGACTTTACTGTAACATGGACTCAATCATCAAATCTCCAAAGAAAGGACTCTTGAAATTCTACCCATAAAAATGAAACTTCACCTTTTAGCAAGTTTGCATTGAGTATTGGATAAGGCTTAGTCCTCGAGATAATCCTTCATTATTTTATTAGTAATCTTACAACACACATAGAATTCTAACAATGAGTACGAGAGATGACCTCGAGTTTTAACTGAGCCATTAACATCGGGGAGAATTATCAGAAAAGTCGTAAATCAATTGCAATTGTGTCAATTCAGCTCTAAATCTTACTTTTCTTTGCGGGGATAAGTGCACTTGGAGTGCTATAATTTTTGTACGACGTTTACTTGAATATTATAACTTTTTTTTTTGCTCACTTAATGCCACATCGGAGTAAAATCGGTCATTTGAGTGTCACTTCAAGCAAATCGACCTATATGGATTTTTTAATTAATTATTAATCAGACGTGAAATTTTTTATAAATAAATTTGCCATGTGGGTTATTATTTTTTTAATTTTTACTCATTATTTTCCTTTTTTTCTTTTTCCTTTTTTGGCCGATGAGGGTCGCCGATTGGGGCGGCCTGATCCATGGTCGATGGGGCTAAAAAGGCCCTTGTCCACGGCCTTTGTGGCCTCACCAACCAAGGGAGAGGCAACCCTCACCAAATCTAGATGCGGCATTCACCCAAATAGAGCGATTCTTTGTGGCCAGCGAGGGTCACCGACAATGAACAAAACAGGAAAAGAAAAATAAAAATAAAAAATTTGTCTACATTAGATTTCTGGCGTACACGTTAGATTTTCTGGCTTCCATGTCATATCGCCGATGGCACTTAAGTGAGCGAAAAAAAAAAGAGAGTTATAGCACTCCATGTGAACTTATCCTTTTTTTTGCCAATTTAGTCCAAACATTTTGTATTTGTGTCAACTTATTTCAACTGATTAATTTTGGTTGATTGGCATTGATGTGAAATTTTTTAAATAACATTTTATTTTTTTATAATTTTTATTTTTTTTTATTTTGTCTTTTTTTTTTTAGTTTTTTCCCCTAGACTTAGGGCCGGTGAGGGATGCTAGCCACTTAAGTAGCACCGACACATGACACGCGACATGCAACACAATACGAAACATAAACACGTCATTCTAAAAGAATAGAGAATTTTGACACGTTGGAACACGTTGTATATCAAATGTATATTTTTATATATGATAAATTATATCAGCGGTGAGTTTCTTCTACTTCTTCTTCCTCTTCCTCTTCCTCTTCTTCTTCTATTATATCACGATTATTATCATTATTATTTTTTTGTGGCTAGCTGAGTATAATAATATTGGGATGGCTAGGTATATGACTTTAGTATATATATGTTTGATAAATTTACTGATCCTTAATTTATTGAAAATGCTTAAATTGACCCGTTCGTGTCAAAATAGCTTGTCGAGATGCTGGATTCGCATATCACTAGCATATCTAGAGCGCTGATCACGGATCAGTCGCATGCTGAAAAATGTTGAGATAGTGTCAGAGAGTGTCGAAGTGTCAAATATGACACATAGCCCCTAGAAAGTGGTCGGTGCTTCATAGCCAGCCACACACGAGGGATGCGACACGCTAGTCTAGGCAAGGGCCACAATGCCTTCTCCTAGTGTTGGCAATCGGTACTCGCTGGCCCTAAGTGCAGGAAAAAAGTGACAGAAAAGAAAAGAAAAAATATAAAATTATTTTAAAAGTCCACGTCAACGCCAACAGTGCCACCTCATGGCCGGCCGGCCAAAATTGGACGGATAGACTGAATTGATATAAATGCAAAAGGATTAGGATTAAATTGGCATAATAGAAAAATTTTAAGGCTAAATTAGCATAATTGCAATAGATTTACAACTTTTTTGGTAATTTTCTCTTAAAATTCATTAAAAATATCATCTAACAGGAAAAAAAAAAAAAAGAATAAAGACGCTTATATACCTTTGAAAAAAATATCAAATTTTGATGAAGCTAATAGTGTTTAAACACTTCTTCTCGAAATTTTCTTTAGTACGAGTACCAAAAAAAATTATTGTACGTCTACTCTAGCAAACCCTTAAGTTCAAACTTTCAGGCTGCATTTTGTATGTTCAACTCGCCAATTATTTTTACATGGCATTGTTTATGTTGAAAGGTAATAACTCAACTAATCAAAATAGGTCTATTGATTTGCGTGGACCACGCAATTAGTTGTTTATGATGACCCAAGTCCATAGGGTGCCTGCTTAACTTGTTACATGCTTGAATTTAGATTCTGAATATTTCACAAAATGAGATCGCAAACTATCTTAACCATTCAAAAGCATAATGGATCCGTTGGAAGTGGTTTTACATGCTCGTCAATTGTTATTTGCAAGGCACAATGTGCAGTAGTGATCCACGTAAAACGGAGTTCGGGGGTTGAAAATGTATTTTTCTCATTCAAAAGTGACCCAATTTTTTGCTGAATTTGTTGAGCTTCATTTATTAAAATTTTATTTATGGACACTCAATTATTTGAGATCGAATAGGAATCTTGAATTCATGCTTTTTACGAGATATAAATTGAGATAGCTTAACATTCGAGTAAGCATAACCTGTGTTTTCAATTAACTAGTAAAATGGAGTTTGCAAGAGTTTACAACATATTTTGTAATTAAAAAGGAGCAGAATCTTTGTTTTGTTTCTACAAGAGTATTCATGGCACGGATAATGCATATTCATATTTATCACTATTTTAAAATATTCTTTATAATTTTTTGTTTTATGTTTTTTCTTTCTCTTTTTTTTTTCTTTTTCATTTAGGCCGGCGAGGGCAGGAAGCCCTTGCCGACCAAAATGATGAGGAAAAAAGAAATAAAAATTAAAAAATTAATATAAAAAATTTGAAAATTTGTTTAAAAATTATGAAAAAAATATCCACGTCAGAATCGATCATGCAAAATAGGATGCACAACACCCACCTTAGTGATTTTCTATCAAATTTGTCGGATGGATTGAATTGTGCCAAGATGAAAAGGTTTAGGACTAAAATGGTCCAATTGAGAAGTTTAGGAGTGGACTAGTACCAATGCAATAAGTCTATAGCTTTTTGGTATTTTCCCAATAAAAAGATGAGCTTATTGGAAGGAAATGGTTATTAGTTAGTTATACTTGATTTTGCTAAACTATACATATAGCATATTCCATGTACTGAAGATCACTTAACAGCAATAAGATTATTAGTTTATTAGGTTTATAACTTTAAGTAATTGCATTATGTGAATAACTAAATGTTTTTATGCAATTAATGAGAACAACAGAGGGATTATTTCCATGAATCGAAGATTAAAAATGGAAACAAAAACTACAAATTAAAAAGACTATGTCATTTATTTCATTCTTATAATTGGTTGAATCAATGAAACTATATCATTTACATTCTTATAGTTGGTTGGACAAATTTGGTTGAGTTAAATAAGTTATAGTTAAACATAATTGTTTTAATTAATAACAATTTACATATTTACATTTATATTATATCATTGAAAAATATATTTGAAAAGTATGCTTAAAAAAAACTATCTCCTTAAGAATTTATTTGAGATACTTGTTGACACCTGATTGTTATCACATTTTCTCTTTAAAAAATTACAAAAAAAGCCATAAAAATCCATAAATTACAAAATTAACTTTGGAATCCTTGCCAAGTCTAAAGAACCAATTTGAACAAAAAGTTATTTTCTTTTTTTATATTTTTTTATATTTTTTTGAAAAATACAAAAATACTTGAAAATTCGGGAATAATAACATTTGAGGCTACAAAAATACACAAAAATATTCAATATTTTTCTTTTAAATCCCTTTTCACGTTGGCCATCGTAAATTCGAAAATGCAATTCGGGGTCATGTGGTCCTTCACGAGTATAATCTCGAATCGGCCTAAAAAAATTCAATTTGAGTCATTTTATTTTTTATTTTTCACTTTTAGGAGTTGTGACATTATCCTCTAATAGTCCAAATTTTCATTTTTCCAGAATTGTACCCACAATGACTCAATTTAGCAAAAGGGCTTTAGTTGAATTTTGTATTTTTCAGCAGCAAGAAATGAGCTTAAATTTGACAAGCAATTAAACTAGACATGAGGTGAATTTCGACCAAGCATAGAGGAGGTGTGTCGAAAATTGTGTGGAGATTTGGACTTAAAGAAATATTTCTCCATGGACTGAATTGCAAATACTTAAAATCTCAAGAACTAGAGTGTAAATACCTAACACTTGAGGGATTATTTTGTAAATAACTAAAAGAAGAGTTAGTGGAAAAATTAGAATAAAAAATGAAAGATGGAGAAGAGGAGATGAAGAAGGAAAGATGGAGAAGATGAGATAAAGAAGAATAGATGGAGAAAATAAGATGGGAATAAAAAAGGAAGATGGAGATGAAGAAGAGTTAGTGGAGAGATTAGAATGGGAGATAAATGAGTATGCTATAAAAGGACGAAAAATGGAGCTTGGAGGAGAGGATTTTTTGGAAAGAAAATTTTGAATGTTTGAGAGGGTTTTGGGAGATTGAAGAAAAATTAGAGAGAAAGAAAAAATCAAAAAAGAGAGAAGATTCTTTTTCAAAAGAGAATCTTGAAAATAGTGGAGTTTAAAGTAGATGTTACCATCACCAATTTCTTTATCGATCAACATAAGTCACGAGTTATCCCTGTCGTTCGAACTATAATCTTGATCCACAAGGTGATACGAGGTCCGAATTCATCAATCAAATCCGTCAAATCAGGTAATTATCTAACCATTAAAATCTTCAAGAATGTCGTTGCCTAAATAGATTGATTTAAATTTCGATTATGTCGTGTCATATTCGTATGTCTTCATATTCACATGTCGTATTCGTATTGCAATTTTCTACATTTTTCTCTTAAAAGATCTGAATTCTAAATTGCGGTAGACTCTACCCCATACTTAGTGGTGTAAAGATCTCTCGTATTTCATTTCTTATATTTTGATTTCTGTATTATCAAACGCCAAAATTGATGGACCAGCCACATACTGGAGGTTTTTTATTTACTGCTTTCTGTATTTTATTTTCTGTAGTTTAATTTTCGTATTATCAAACCCTAGAATTGGTGAGCTGAGCCACCTGCTGGAGGTTCTTTATTTACTGCTTGTTGTATTATATTTTCTGCAGTTTAATTTTCCATATTATCAAATCCTAGAATGGTGGGCCAAGCCACCTGCTGGAGGTTCTTTATTTACTGCTTTCTATACTCTATTTTATGTGTTTTAGTTTCTACACCATCGAATCCCAAAATTGATAAGCCGAGCCACCTGCTGGAGGTTCTTTATTTACTGCTTTCTGTACTCTATTTTATGCGTTTTGGTTTCTACATTATCAACCCTAGAATCAGTAGGCCGAACCACCTGCTGGAGATCGTAACACTGCACAGAAGACGTTAGCTCACTCTCTCTTTCGATTTCAGGGAATTTTTAATGCTTACATTTATATATTGCTTTTTATATGAATCTTTAATATTGCGTTTATATTTAAATATTTTACATCATCGGTCTTATTTAATTCGAAAATACCAAAAAATGTCATTCATGTGCATTTCATATAGTATAGTTTATGCATACTTTGCATACTGCATACGTATTCGTATTACAATTTTCCGTATTTTTTTTATCCGAACCCCAGATCGCGGTAGGTTCTGCTTGCTACTTGATGGTGTAAAGGTTTCGTGTATTCTGTTGACTGATTTGTGATACACATGTCGTATTCATACGTCTTCAAATTCGTATATCGTATTCGTACGTCTTCGTAATCGCATAATCGTATTCGCATGTCATGTACGTACGTCGTATTCGTATTGTCATTAATTCATGCATATTCATCAAAAAAATTTCAAAAAAAAAATCTCAAAAATTAGGAAACGGACCATTTCGACTGCCCAATCCTATTTGATGATTTTCCTTCCCGATCTTTTTAAAATGATGATTTTGCCCCTATAGGAAAATTGTCTTGAAAAAATTCTAGCAAATTTAGAAAAACCCCAAAAACTAGGAAAAGGTTATTTCGACTGGCCAATCCTATGTTTGATGATTTATTTGCGTGTCATGTCCGCGTTCGTATGTCGCATTCGCATGTCTGCGTTCGCGTGCTGTATTTGTATGTTCGTTCGTATGCCGTATTTGCATGTCACGTTTGCATGTAATGTACGTTCACGTTTGCATGTCATATTTGTATATCCATACTCGCATATTCATGATTGCATGTCCGCGTTCGCATGTATACGTTCACATGTCTAATTTTTGCATATTCACGTTTTGCTTATCCATGCACCCATTACCATCCATGCATTCCATCTAAAAAGTGAGGAAAAAAAAAAGAACATCTCATTAGAGCCTGAGGAGTAAACCAAGTCTGAGTTGCCAAATTAGGATATCCATGTAATTAGATATCGAAAGGACATTAGTTTTAATTTACTAGTGTAACCAAGTCTCCGAACTCATAATCTCTTGTTCGTAGAAGTAATTAGTTCTCTCGCTAATTTACTTAGGTTTCCTTATTGGCCTACCAAAAAATAATTAGTGGCGACTCTAAATTTTAAAATCATGTGAACAAAAAAAATCAAAATTGCAATTCGGTAGGGCTTAGGAAAATCCGTATTATGTTAGTCAATCTAATTAACCTGATATCCGTTAACCTGATAATTTTCTATCATCGAAATTTTTAGGTCGCGATAATACTTTCTCTTTTCAATTTTTTTTTAAAATTTGAACTCAATAAAATATAGTTGGTAAATCAACTACTTATCATTGGTCGAATGTGGTCACATGAGAAAATCATGCCATGTGTTTTGCCATGTGGCCACATTATTTTAAGTGATGGATGTCTGAAAAAACGGTGTTCTGTGTGTGTCCTGCCATGTAATATCAATTCTTTTTTCTCGTACTTTAATGCCATTCCAATTTATTTATTTATTTTGGTCGGAATTTCAATTCATTTTAAATGGACCAAAAAAATAGGAGATAAAACAGGCATAACTATGAATAAGTTACGGTTTACTAATTTTTCCATCTAAATGTTTTTATGATGAGTTATATTATATTATTGTGCAAGGGTTTTTTTTCCTTAGTTTTTGTTATGAAAAAACCAATTTGTACTCTAAAACAGGTTAAAAACAGACTTCACCGAGAATTTTTTTTTTTTTTTAACTTTTTTCGTCGAAGACTTCGTCGGAAGTTAAAGCAAGCAACTGTCGCTACTTTTTACATTGGACTCTTTTTACTTTTACGCATGAAAGAAATGGCATGCCAAATTTCAACAGATAATTTTGTGGATCTTAGGTGTACCGCCTTACATTAATCTTATCGTTAGTATAATATCCAAAATGAGAAGATGGGAATACATCGAACGATCCTTTTCAATTGAGAAGATGGTAGAATAGTTTATCGGCATCGATTTTTAGTATTAGAAGCATGTAGCAAATCTTACCACCAAAACCAACACCGTCAAACTTTTCTATCATCTTCTCAATCAAAAAGGATCGTCCAATCTATCCCATCTTCTCATCATTGTCATTAGACTAACGATAAGATTAATTTAAGCTGATATAATTAAGATCGACAAATTATTTGTTGAAACTTGGCATGTCATCTCCATTGATGCACGAATAATGCTCATGAAAAGGCGCTTTATCGGGTTCCATCTTCTTGATGCTTGGATCATAGGATGCCTTCATCACATGCTCGAAAATTCTCTGCAATCAACCCAATTATTTTACCTTTCTTAGGATCCCAAGGCACACTTACTTTACGACCATCTATAAAAACAGCTTTATGGTACCTCTAAAACCCTAAGTCTTGTCTGCTTTTCTTGGTTTAAACGCTAAGCAAACACAACAGGGAAAAAAGAGAGATTCTGCAAACCAATATACCCTAGCTAGCCATTCCAACATCACCATGCAATTGCACTTTTCTTTATTTCATTATGTTGAGAAGATATGAGAAGTTAGATGCAATAATTGGCGCAAAAAATTATTTGCTCAATGATTTTCATGTTAGTAGGGAGGCGGAGAGAATATTTTGTTATTGTCAAGCGGTACGATAGAGAAAAACTAGTGCTTGCTTGG
>JAGVVM010007604.1:0-24732 GCA_019149425.1 Psidium friedrichsthalianum
AATCTTGAGGACCATTATTTTACCGCCAATTCGCGATCCGATCATTTCCTCCTACCTCCATCACCACAAAATGGGCGACGACATTCTATTTGCTCACCACAAAATTGGCCAATGACAACCTTTTGTCACCGTCACTAATTAGACCGAAAAATCACACAACTAACCCTTACAAACAGTGTAACTACTCCTCTCTCTTCTTCTTGCCTCGAAGGTCGCATTTATCTCCTTTCATTTGCGTCCGTCAGGAAACCCTAAGTGGGAGAGTCCGTCTGTCTTAATCACGCTTACCCTTAAGGTTAGAAAATACCAAGACGTCTCCGCGTCGCTCGAAGTCGGAGGTCCATGTTTGCTCTCTTCCTCTCACCTAGGTAGGTAGGCGTTTCTCGACTTCACGAGGGTGGCTTTTCTCTTCTTCGAACCCAAGCCAACATATACATCGGTCGTCTCAGCCAATACCAATAGTTGAGCATGAGGAGTTGTCTACCACGATCTGTCAACATTAGCTTCAAATCTGGCAGCATCACTCTTATGGAGTTCATAGACTTGAGACCGAATTGCCAAGGCAAAGAGAAAAACGCAAAGGCGGAGGTGGAAAGAAGCAGAAAAGAAAATAAAGCGAGATCCAAAAAGTAGAAAAAAGAAAAGAAGGAAGAGGGCGGGGGGGAGGGGAGGAGGCGAGAGAACAAAGAAGGACACCCGGCCGGCCGTAAAGGGGCCAAAGAAGAAAGGAAGAAAAAAAAGAAAGGAGAGGTTGGGGGGGGGGGTGTGGTTCAATGGGGTTTTTGTTTTTTTTTTTTTTTTTTTGGGGTTTGTTTATCTTTTTTTTTTTTTGGTGTGGGGATTGTTTTTTTGTGGGTTTTGGTTTTTTTTTTCCTGTTCTTTAACAAGGGCCTCCTTGTCTCCCTACAATCTCGATGTGGGTTACCGGCCTCTGTGTGCTTGGAAATACAAAGAGATTTGTGCACTTCCATGTATCAACCAGAGTATGGTGCCACAATTCACCCGAAGGTGCATTGGTTCCTTCATTCGTACTTCTAGAAACATTTCTCTACTCTGTTCTGTTCCATGGGGGATAATGTTGATATTTAGTTTCGGGCCAAACCAAAATAGGCTTGGTTCCACTCACACAGGGTACGAATTATTTTGCCTGAAACCCCTTAGAGGGGCCTGATATTCAAAACAGTGATATTCTTAATGAAGGAGCCCTTGAAACTTTTTTTTTTTTTTTGGAACAAGAACCTCCCATTAGAGCACAAATGAGGCTGATATGATTAAAATATGTGGATTTCATTGTGTCATCACATTGTAGAGAGATGGAATATGGATCAATTTTCAGTCTTTCACAAAGCTAAATTTGGGGATTGCATATTAAAAATGCTTGCTTTCATTCTCAGTTTCTTGTGAATTTTATGCAAATTGTCAAATCTATGGACCATGGAGCTGAACTTCGATATTGATTTCTCTTGATGGATCCGATGAATTTCTCCTGTGGAGACGCTGGTACTTTTGCCATCTTGGCATTCTACACAACATAATTAAAATGCCTTTTTTTTTCCTATAGGACAATGGGGACTCACATGGCATAGGTTGCCTACGCCTACAGTTTGTGTCTTTTCTTGAGCGCGCGTCTACCCTTCTTCTTGTAAGGCTAAGCAATTAATACTTTATCACATGTAGATTCCCCCTGCACACTTTGCTTTTTATGTTTGTGCCTCCACTAGTGAGCTGAGAGTAGTATCTGGACCTTTTCGAGAAATCTGTATTTAGCATTCACATCCTTGAAACATTATAACCCAGTCAAGCCCCGCCCTTTATCATTAGGCCTATTGTTGCCTTTTTTTGTTTTTCCACGAGATATAGTAGTTAGCTCATTGTCGTTAGCATTTGTAACACGCACAAAGCAAGAGAAAGTTGTCCTATTGATGATGATGTTAAAATCCATCGCAGGATGATAATCCCAACAAGTGCTCGGATATCAAAATTTCTTCCAAATGTTGTTGGATTTTTCGAAAGGAGAGCATACGAGGTGAAAAAATATTATATTAATATTCACTAATCCAATTAATAAACGCCTTATTCACTTGGATTTTAATAGAAATAGGTCTGAACAGTTAGATATGGAGCTAAGAGCAAAAAATCAAAAATAAATAAAAAATCGAACGAAAGGGCCCAATGAACCTGAACCAAGTTGAACTAAGTTTGTCGTTCAGTTCAGTTTCAATTCAGAAATAAGTTTTGGTTAGTTCAAGCATATTTTCGTGCGGTTCAGTTCAAGTTCGCTTTTTCAAAAAATTGACCAAACCGAAAATATGGGCCACCACCCCTACTCAACGCGGAAACATCATGTGTATTTATCGCATTATTTTGATTCTCCTTGTTTGTGATGTGGTTGGTCTTCTAATTGATGCCAAATATGCTAAAAGAAATGCTTGTCGGCTTACCATTCGACACTAGCTCTACATTACATATAACACTGCACTCTGGTCCAATTGGGATTGCGCTGATGCATGCAATGTGATTAACCTCTGGTTATCCACTTTCTGCGTTCGTAGCTTTGAGTAGTTCTGGAAGGATGGGGGGTGCATCTAGTACGGCGCAAAATGTTAAACTCCTCATAAGTTTAATCATTGCTCAGAAACTTCTCCAAGAGGCTCTTCTGCAAAAATTGCAAGTTGACTTGCACTTGTTTCTTTCTGGTTTAGCTTTTCAATTGGGAGCGTGGTAAACACCATTGGACACTGACATAATGAAATGTGGCTCTTTGGTATGGGCCTCTTTTTACTCTTAACTTGCTACTGCAACTAATGTCATGCTTTGCAAACATACAAGAGTTGCTGCAATTGAAAGATGTTAATCTTCTAGGAGAAATGCATCCTCAAGGAGAAAAAGGTGAGAACTTGGTTTTGCGCTCTAAGAAACATTTTTGATTGATTTCTGAGTATACTTTGCTGACGATTGTGTACTCCTCCTATTCAGGCTGAGACAACTTGGGCTTTGACTGTACTTAGGTATCTAGCAAAACTTGTGTTGGGTGTCTTGGGTAATGTCACTCAGTCCTATTGAAGAATCATTTGTTTTTTGTGTAATTAATGGCATCAAATGGTTTTTATATTGCTTGTGAATATTTCTAATTGTTCTCCTTTTTCTCTAGAGAGATGATCTAGTTTACTTGGATTATTTGCTTACCACGCTTTGTATCACGTGATAAATATTTACTATGAACTTTTGAATTTCAAAATGATTTATGATAAAAGAAAGTGAATTCGATTGATGTAAGATGGAGAAAATTATCTCAACATGGTGTCAGTCTAGCTATACAATTGTTTAACATTTGACTTTAATAACTATAGTACTTGGTAATTGTTTGTCAAATGTGCTTATCATATGGAGCTGAGCTTATTTTATGGAATTGAGCACATGGCTATATAAAAGTACTCGTTTGGTCGTAAATTGACTGATATTACAAGATTGCTTTGATTTCCTAGTATTTTGACTCTACGTAGTTCTAATATTGAAGATATGTAGGAAAATGATCTAGATAATGTGGAACCATGGAGCATGTGTATTGGATTAATTTGTGACAAATATCGTTCTGGCTATACCATTGTTTAACATGTGACTTTAATAGCAATCCACCCGTTCAGATTTTTAACCATCATGTGCGATGGCTTTCATTTGGAAGTAACTATTTCCACTCCAAGAAGGTTGAGATGCTCTGTAGTTGTCTCTTTTACATGAAGTGAGAGAGTTAGATGATAAAATGCTCTGCAATTTTCTCTTTACCATGAAGTGAGAATTAGATAGACTACTTTGTATACGGCGCATTGCTCATTGATAGGTCGAAGTTCGTACAGAATTGTGGAAGCTGAATCTCAAAAATTACTTTTAGCATACCTGAAATTATTACAAATTATACAGTTGCCCTCTTCCATGGAGCTCTTGCTTGCCAGTTTGTAGATATGCCAGGAAGAATGAGTGCTGCAGTTTGTTTATATTCAAACAGACACCTTAGGTCCTTTCTTTATTGGATGCTTTGGGTTTGTCCATAGAATTGCCTCAAAATAATCAAAGTATCAGTGACAATGAAATTTCACTTCTCATTTCATTTTGTGACTTGATAAATCCTTCTTCCTTAACCTTTTTTTTTTTTTTTGGTGAAACAGACAGTCGTTTGCTACTTGGTGGATATCTATATCATGCTTAGCAAAGCATTCCTACCCTACTTGGAAGGACTCAACGGCATGCAGTTATATTTGGTGACTATCTACGCTAATGGCATTTCTCATGCCTGAACAGGCACTACAATAGACGGTAACCAATGATTGGAGCTGGTGTTTGTGAGAAGAAGCTAGGGGCTATGGCATCTTCAGCGTAAATGTTAATCTGTTGTCTCTTTTTTGTATATCATGTGAATGCATTCATGTTCTCGATTGTTAGCATTCATCCTGTGAATGCATTCTTGTATTTCTCCAACTCCAAGTAGCTTTCCCTCCTTTTCTTCTATGGTATCAATCGCTATTAGTATGGATTGTTAGCTTTCGTCATTTAAGCTCAAAAGGAGAAAAAATCCGTATGTACAAATACATCATTGACTTCTTCAGGAATAATATATTTTTCTTGAGATATTATGGAGACATTTCTCTCAGGTTTTGATATTTATGCGTGTTTTCCATCGAGAAAAGATAAAATTGTGGTTACGCAAGTATAACAAGAATCCTCTCTAGTTTTATCGTCAAGAGGCCCTTCAAATATATGAAAGCTAATTTTGCCGCTAAATTATTTCAAATTTCAGCTAATTGGCGACAATTTTTCCACGAATGGCGTTCATGGAAAATTAGTGACGAATTTTGTAGCAGAATTTTCTTTGCAATTTAGCGACGAAAGTTATAATTGTTTTTGGCCAATGAATTAGCGATGAAAATTTCCATGGCAAATGTAGATGCTAAACTATGTTAAATTCGTGTTGTTGCTAATCGGCAATGACTTTTTCCACCATATGGTTCGTGGCAAATTAGCGACGAATTTATTTTCGTCGCAATTTAGCAACGAAAGTTAAAATTTTCGTCGCCAAATTTGTGACTGGAGTTGGTGACGAAATTCTTTTCGTTGCTATTTTTCGTCACAACTTTCGTGGCAAATGCCATGGCTAAGCCTTCGTCCCTAATTAGCGACGAATTTTGCCACGAATACTATTTGTCGCAAATTTGCGACAAATAGGTTTCGTCGCCAATTTGCGACGAAAATTCTTTGTTGCAAATTAGCAACGAAAGTTGAAATTTTTCGTCGCTAAATTTTGCGACGCCGAATTAACGACAAAAATTTTTTCGTCGCAAAATTCGTCGCTACTTCATTTAGCGACGAATTTTGTCAAATTTTTCGTTGCAAATTCCATAGATAAAACCTTGTTTTTTTTTTTTGTAGTGAGAGTATTTCGTGTCCAACAATTAGATTATCCAAAAATAGATTCAAGATGATTTAGTTGACATATTACGTTAACACAATGGCTAGCAAATTAAGTTGGATTCGTTCATAAAATTTTCAATCATGAAGATCAATCAAGAACGTAGATTAAGGGACACAAAGATGACTTACCTAATAAAGAACTCTATCCATGGAAACACAAGATCATAATTGCATGCGCAACTTGATCTAACGACAAATTTCTTTCCTTTGTCAGACCTCAACGGCTACGAGATCCGTTGTATACAATCTCCTCCAAAATGGAAAGTTTTGGAGAGTGATTCTCTGGAGATTTTGAATGGGCAGTTGAAAATGGAAAAGTATAAAAGAGATATCAAGGCTGAAGAACGTACAATGAGAGAGCAGAATCTTAAATTTTAAGATCAAGAGAGCTTCACATCCTATATATTATTTTGATTCCATACTGTAACACTTAGATGTTCATTCAAGTGAGAGAGTGTTAGATGGGAAGTCTATTGACTTGAATGTTGTCACAAGTGCTGTAGCTTCTGAGCAATTTACTAGTGGAATCTAGTTGATTAGCTGCTAACGTGAAGAAACGGATATAGGCTCAAACAAAACCAAACAACTATAAACTTTCTATATAAATTTTCTATCCCTTAAACTTCTTATCATTATTCTGTGATAGATTGTATTGTGCACATTGCTAGCATCTTAGATCTTGTTAGCAATTATCATCTGAACTAAGCTCTCAGCTTTTTTGTTTAATTCCCGCATTAATTGCTCAAATTCTTTAAAATCACCTATACACCTCTCTAGGTGATAATACTGGTACCAATAATTGGTATCAAAGCCTGATGCTCCTATTTTACATTGAAGTGTTGTTACTTATGAGTTAATGATTTCTATGGCTAGCAACTTTATTCCAACATGAATTGAAAGAGGAAGCAACAACTGGCCATCCTACTTCAATGGGAAGGACTATAGCGATCGGCAGAATAAATTCAAGGCATTCCTCAAATGCCAAGATCCACAGATTTGGGATGTTGTACATAGAGGCGTTGATCCTACTACAAATACAATAGAAGATGCAAATTCAAATGTAGGGGACAATAACACCAGTAACACCAACACTACTCCCACTGCAATTCTATCTGCAACCGAATTAGTGAAGAGAGATGCACTAGATGCTAAAGCTATTTATTTATTTTATAGTACATTATCTCCCATTGAATGTAAACATATTGTCGATTGTCCTTCTTCAAAAGCAATATGGACAAGCTTCACGTAACTTATGAGGGAACGGATAAGGTCAAGGAGGCCAAGATCAATATTCTACTCAGCCAGTATGAAGCATTCAAAATGAAGCCCAACGAAATGATGGAATAAATGTTTGATAGATTCTCTAAAATAGTGAATGGCCTCACCTATCATGGACAACCAGTGTCTGGCCCAATGAGAGTTAACAAGTTTCTGAGAGGACTCACAAAGGAATGAGACAATATCAAAATGTCCATTTGAGAGACTCAGAGGGTTATGCCATTATCTATGGACGAATTCATTGGAATTCTTTAATCCTATGAGGATGAAAGAATCAATAAAGAAGCACATTCAAAAGGTAAGAAATCCATTGCTTTGAAATCTAATGCTGATTTTGATGTCTTAGATTCTGAGAGATGACTTGAGGTGCTTCAGTTCAAAAAAATGTAGGAGAAAATGTCTCGAATGGAAATTTTAAATTTGTTAGGGTAATATTTGGCGATTAAATGTGTTAGCTTGATGTTTCGAGCAAGTGCATACTAAGAAGTGGGGATTCTCAGGGCTGTCAAAAAAACCCGCGCCGACTGGACCCGGCCCGGCCCAATCCGGCCCGGCCCGAAAATTTAGGAAATTTTCGGGCCGGGCCTTGGTACTGTTTCAATATAGTACCGGTACTGTTCCAATATAGCTCCGGTACTGTTTCAATAAATGGCCGGCACTAATACCGAATATCCTTCGCGCTCTCTCTCTCCCCGACTCTGAGTTCTCTCTGCAGCAACAATGGTGTTTCTCTCTCCTCCTCTGCCTCTCGCTCCTCTCTCTCCTCCTCCATCCGGCTCTCTCCCTCACCTGGTGGTGGTCTGGTCGTCTTCTATTTTGTGCTGCTTACTTGGTGATGGTGGGAGTGTTGGTTGTCTGTGAAAATTTGACGCCAAATCCAAAGCTCAGTTTTTTAAGCAAGCAAGGAAGAAGAAATGAGCAGATTGGCAAAGGGGGTGTTCTTCCTATCCAGATCCCTCGTACCCAGCTCGGCAAGCTCCTCATCAAGCCTGCGGCATCTGTCGCTCCCCCGTCGGTGACGGCTTCATCCGCTTCTAGTTCTTCGAGGACGGGTGGGACGAGGACAAGGTGCGCCGCTAGGACCTCGACCAGTACCTCCCCCAGCTCGAGAAGGTAGAGATGATCCGGCGCAACGGCGAGCAAGGTCGGGAAGGTCCTCATCCCGAAGATGATCCGGAGGGCAATCATGGGGCCGTACAAGAACTTGGATAAGCCATTCTGCAGAGGCCTCCTTTTCGGGAGATGAAGCGGAACGCGATGAAGTGGAAGGCGGCGGCAGAGGCGTTCTTTGCGGAGGGCGGATCCTCGTACCGCAACATCCAGGCCTTCGTGGACGAGGTGAAGAGGAGGAGCCTGGAGTTGCTGGCCGCGAACTGTAAGTCAGCGGCCAACGGAGGGGCGGACCTAGCCAGTAAGGAGGCGGCCAATGGGGTTGCGGAGCTGGAGGAGTCGAAGGTCAACCAGGAGTTGAAGGTTATGTCGTGAGGGGGAGGTGAGAAATTCAGGTGTGTCTCGTTTTGGAGAGTAGATCGTAAGGTGTAAGCTAACTAGCTAGGTGTTGGAATGAACTGGGTTTGACCCAGATGGGGTTTGTGTTTTGTAACTTAAATTGAATTTTCTTTTTCTTGATTGTCTTTTTGTTTTCTTTTTCTCTGGCTCAGAAGTTATCCAGAAAAGCAAAGGTTGGTTCATAAAGGCCCACCACCTCTGCACATTCGTGAGAGAAAAGAAAAAGATAAGAAAAGCTCCCCCACTTTGTCTTTTAGTCGTCTTCTTCTTCTGCTTTCTTCTTTCAATTTCCGAGGAGCCTCTCACTTTTCCCCTTCTTTCCCGCATACAAAAACCCTTCTCTCTCTTTTTTAATTTTTAATTTTCAAAATAAAATTTTATGTATTCTTATTTATTTTAAATATGCAATATAAATATGAGTAACTTGGAGTTAGATTTTTTTAGTCCCGGCCCGACCCGACCCGACCCGAATATCTTGTTATGATTCGGGTATCGGGTCGGCCCGGGCTGGGCCGAGCTTGGGGCTGTTGGGTTTCGGGCCGGGTCGGGTTACATGAGACCCGGCCCGGCCCATTGACACCCCTAGGGATTCTTGTTCTCCTTAAGTGTCAGGAAATTTAAAATATTGCTCGTAAGAAAATGATCAGCGGGCTTTTCTATAGGCAGCTTATTGTTAACTTGCTCAAACTTTCACGAAATTACGAATTCTTTTTAATGGCTTGCAAATTATCAATTTCTACATGTACAAAACTACTAAAGCTTCGAATTTATTAACTCTTATATTTTGCAAGAAAAACTCTTATACAAAATTACCTAAGAGATATTTTTTTTTTGTGTGCACTAAATCCAGGCTAAAGTACACTATATGTGCCACAACTTGTGTACGACACTTATTTTAGTGTTAAAACTTTCAAAACGATCACTTAAGCGTCAATTTTTTTAAAAAAAGCTCACTTCAATGCCAATTCCGTTAGATCAAATTAGAGTTGTTACTAAAGTGAGCGTTTTTTCAAAAAAAAAAAATTGGCGCTTAAGTAATCGTTTGAAAATTTGGCAATGAAGTGATATTTTTTTTTTCAAAAGAATTGGCACTTAAGTAATCATTTTGAAATTTTTAGCACTAAAATGAGTGCCGCACTTAAGTTTTGATATTTATAATGTACTTAAGCCGAATATCAATATGGACAAATGGACAGTCCTCTTAGAAAAATTTTGGCAGCATTTCTCAGAATCTCTTAGAAAAATTTAGGCTTTCGTGGGTGCTTCCTCGTTAGCACGTTGGCGTAATTCCTAAATTCCTCGCGCATGGATTTATAGTAGGTCTATCATCGACCCGAAATTATGAACTGTGTATATTTGAAGTTTTAAGGAACTATATATATATATATATATATATATATATATATATATATATATATATATATATATATAAAATCTTGGATCCCTTAACATGTCAGTATTCATATGGAAAGACTAAGATAATAAGACAAATTTTATGAGCGTGCAAGGCTGAAATTCCAATTCCTAATTCCAATGAATTTCGTTTTTTTTTTCCTTCTTTTGGGGGAATGCCATTGATTTAAAAAGTGTCATATTCTAACAAAGGACGCACGGTATTTTGGAGCTCCATCGAAGCTTCGTCTCCCTCAGGTCGATGCAAAAAGCACAAGGAGGAAAAAGCTCTTGTCACGATCGTCTCATTGCTTCGAGCCCTAGGACCAAGAATTCCCCTCCATTTCAGGTAATCAGCAACTCCGTACCATCATTCCCAACCAACGCCCCCTCCCCCCTCTTCTTCGTCTTCCTTCTGCAACATGTCACGAAAGGAAAATTTAGAAAAAATGAATAAATAAAAATTCAAAGAAAAACATATTAATATGTTATTAAAAACTGTATACATTAGTGCCGATCATGCCACATAGAACGACAATGTCCATATTTGTGATTTCTGGCCAAAATTAGCTAAATGGACTCAATTGACAAAATATAAAAAGGTTTATGGCTCAATTCACAAAATTAAAAGATTTGTGACTAAATTAGCTAATTCCATGCCGGCGGAAAGCAACAAGTGCTAACTCCGTGTTCGCCAAGGGAATTGAGGGTTGGAAATTGGAATAAGTGCTCTCTCTTATTCGTCCAACCTATATTATAAATGGAGCAACCAAAGTGGTTGAGTTAGATGTTGATTTTTTTTTTTAATGTGAATTTTGAAGACATGTTATTTAAAGAGTTGATGTGATCATAGGTGGGCATGTTCCTAGGCGTGCACCGCCGAAAGGCAAAGCCACAGCAACAGATAAAATTCTCAGTGTGTGCTTATTACTGAAGACAAATTCGGTAATCGATCGCCGATTATGGTGTAAAGAAATCATAGATGTGCTCTTTGAGTGTGTATTCCGTAACCTTATTATCATGATTTTTTTTGTTATTTGGAGCTTGTTTGGTTTGAAGTTATCTACGATGTATTTTGGTTTATAGTTGAATCTTGATATTTCTTTCTTGTATCCCGATAAAATGAATGAAATGAAATGTCATCTTTGACAAAAAAAAAAAAATCATAAGTGGGCATGTTGGAGCCCATCTTGAGATTGGGTGGGATCAAATTCATTGTAATGTGTACACAGAATTTCAGTCTATAAAAAGGAATAATACAACTGTTCTTCACGAAATATGCATACATATTTATGGGAAGAGCCTTGGATGAGCGATGAATTCTTTGGAGAATGAGATTTCATGTACGGAAATCCAAAAAGGAAATAAAGAAAAAGTCGGGATTTAGAGAAATTCAACTGGTTAATGAGTAGTTTGATCAAAACCTCTTAGAACAGTAGATGAAAGTTACGCAAAAACCTATTTTTGAAGCCTTTAAGATGATTGAACTCGGTAATCTTCTTTGTGATATTCATATCTTTACCAACCTGTCCGAATCAGACAGTTGGGTCAGAATATATTGCTTTTTGGAGTAGAGATCAATCAATTGCGACATTAACTTGTAGTACCTTTTCTTTTTTTTAGATTTTTTCCTGAAGTAATCAGGATGGGCACCTCTATTCGCACATTTTTATGAAAGTTTCGAACTTCATCATTTGTGGAATTTTTCAAAGCTTGCATTTAGTGGGAACTTATCGCTGGAATGATTTTCAATGCGCTTATATTTTTTGACAACTAAATTCCAATCGAAAAATTTGGCATGCAATTTAGTGAAAAAAATAGAAAAGGAAAAAAATAAATAAACAAATAATTAAGTAAAAAGAAAACCAACAATAATAAAAATAAGAATATAAATATGAAAATAGTTTAATTCCGTGTCGGTCAAATTTGCAAAGTCCACAAGAAGACGTCGTCCAATTCGCCCACCTCCCGAGTTAGTTGGTGCATGACCCAAAAGCTTCGATTCGCATCGGCCCCAGTTAAAAATTGTGAAAGGAATTTAGCCGTGCTTTCAAAACGAGAGGAAACAACAAGTGATGCAGGCTCATATGTGCCTTGGATTCTGATAAATGGATAATTTCCACGGACTCCTCATTTGTTTCTCTAGAGGTGAATGTTGTCCTTCCTGAAAAGTTCTTCCACTTTATCAACCAACATTGGCAAATCAACGCACTCTCAAACCATGAGTAAATCAAAATTATAGGTGAAAAACTCTCATTAATCTTTTGTCAGAGTCTTTTCAGAAAATGTGTACGGCACGACCATGCATGGCGCATGCAGGACGATGCACGAAGAGTCGTCACTACCAGCAGCCCCAAATCCTCGATTCTTCACCGAAGCTCCCCGAGAGGTGGGGGAGCATATGGAGTGCTCAGAGTGAGGCGCAAATTTTCATAAGAGACTGCACAGTCGATTGATCATGCGATTGCCTACGGCGGCAAGTTTGTCTTATCTATGCGCCTCATGCTTGTCCTCACCGTGTGCATCAGGATTCCTTCGCTGACGTTTGGGACAACCAGGACTACGACGCGAGTTCGATCATGCTCCGTCCCGCACGATGATCTCCGATCAGGGAGAGAAACATCGAGAAGAAGAAAGGGAAAAGGGTTACAATACCTGTTCTGAGTTGTGTCCTTCTGTGAGTTACACGAGTCAAGGGATCAGGTCGGAATCTGAGACTGCGTCATTTGCTTGGGGATTTCATGTAATGGGGTGCGCTGTTGGGTCCTTACTTCGTTTTAACATTTTTTTTACTCTTCCTGCATTTATCGTTGGTTGATGATTCGTTTTTTTTTTTCCCCCCATTATGTGTCTATTTCACACATATGAATCGTCTTGTAGCCATCGGAAATTTTTTATGGGGGGTTGGCATGATATAAAGTTGAATCATTAGCATTTAGCAAGGTTTTAATGCATAACGAAGTCATCAATAATCTCAACTGAATTAGTGTTTGTCTTATGTTCTATGTTTCCATGGTTATCGATGGTATTAGTCTGCGAGGTGATGGTATTGAATCTATGGCTTGAGTGTTAATCGTTACACTCATTTAAATCAGCTTGTTTATCGCATTCGTCTATTTGTGTGTCGCTATGTCTCTGTTTCTCCATATTGTAAAGTTGTAACCAGTGTATGCTAGTGGCAGAAGATGATGGTCAATGTAACGTGGGATGGTCGAGATCTGACTATGAGTATATATATGTTGATTGACCATGAAGTATATACTTTAATGTTTCGATTTTTGGTGTATCGAGCTTTGATTGAAGTTTTTTGTTCTCGTTTGCTTGAGAGGAAGATGATGGGAGCAAGTAAATGAAATAAAAATGAATAAAGGAAACAATGATGGCCTTAGGGTTAGTATAATGGAAAATGGGTTTAGTGTGGGTTTGATGTGGTTATAAAGGGTAATGGGCTTAGACATGGGCCGAGTTTGTTATGTTTAGAATGGTCTTGTGAGTTTTAATTAAAGCGGGCTTGGTTGATAAAGCCCATTTGAGGCCTATCATCGTACCATGACGTGTGCAGCTAACCAGTGGACGTTGACAAACCGGGAAACGTTATCTCCTCTTCACTTAAACTCAGTGGCCTCCACTCGACCGATGGAAAGAGGAGACCCTGTCGTTTTCTTTGGTCCAACAGGAAGAGCGGCCTCTCCTCCCTCAATCGCCCGTGGACCTCTCCTTTTTTTTTTTTTTTTTGGCCACTGTTTCTATACTTATCCCTAGTTTTCTGAAAAGATAAATGTGTTACGAGTTCTAAAATTTATCACAAAAATATGAAGTATAATTAAGTCTTAAAACTTGTTACAAAATACAATTGAGTCATAAAAATTTAAAAAAAGTATAATTAAGTTTTAAAACTTGTCGAATTAGTAAATCAAGTCTTTTTATATATTGTACTTTTTAAAGGTTTTAGGACTCAATTGTACTTTCGTAACAAATTTCAAGAATTGATTATATATTTTGAAAGTTTTATAACTCGATTGTACTTTCGTGATAAATTTTAAGATCTGATTGCATTTTTTTGAAAGTTTTAGAACCTTATTGCACTTTTATGACAAATTTTATAACTTCTAGTGTACTTATCCATTTTGTTCAGGGGTGTTAATGGGTAGGGTAAGGTTTTCATATTGCCCAACCCAACCTTAAGAGTTGTGTGTGTTACCCGCCCCGACCCTGACCCAATCCGAATATGAAGTGAACAAAAAAGTGGGTCGGGTAGGGTTAGGTCACGTCAGGGTGGGTTTTTTTTTTTTTTGTTAACATAAGGTTAAATGGAACTAGAGGGAATTGCAACCTATAATCTCTTTATTAATTTAGTCTATCCAGCCAATTTTTGCTTGCCAATATTGATGTGGCATGTGACATTCTGAATTCGACCCTTTTTGGAATTTCCGTAATGAATGGATATTTCATCGTTGCGTTTTAGCTAAATTTCACTCAGACCTAATCACTCTTGAGATGACTAACCAAAAGGGAAATACTAGTTACAAAATTCAAATATATGAACCTAATTACAGGTCGATACGTGTAGTTTCTCAAAGCCACCCATTAGTCCGAAAATTTACTAAAGTCGCAATCGATTGAGTTTGGCCACGAAACAAGTCTCGACACTAGGTATTGAAATTTCATGGATGTCATTGCTGCTATTTTGAACGTCGCCTCGTTAGGGATTAACTGTTTTAGGATTCACTCGATTCGCCGGAAAAGTGATATTTTGGGAAATGACCTTTTTGCTTCGGGTTGCAGTAGACTCCCTAGGCCGTTAGTAGTGGTGTTTCAAGTTCGATTAGGGATTGGCTCTTGTGTAGCATTGCATTTGGCTTCGTTCACGCCTAAGTCCTATTTAGTTCAAAATTCACTGACAGCCTAAAATGGTCCCCATCTGTTGTCAAATCTATCATGCCAATTAAATCAATCAAGTGTCGCATCAATTTTGTCAATCAAAATCAAAATCAAATCTAGTCAATCACCAATCACCCCATCAGTCTATTCAAGTGTTACTCAAGTTATTCACATGTCATTTAAGCTACCTAAACCCAACCACTCCACTACCTCACCTTGGATGAAGCCTTAGACCCAACCCTCTCTCCCTCTCCTTTGATGACCGGCTACTCTTCTTACTTCTCCCCCTTCACTCATGCCATTCTCTCTTCTTCCTCTTCTCTCTTCTTTTGTTTCAGCCAACCACCCTGCTTGCTCCATCGTCGGCCACAAACCATAAACCTTCGATCTCAGCCACTTTTGGACATCCTTCCTCTTCCCGTGGTGGCCCAGAACCCCGCCGTTCAGCCTGTCTGACCCCTCGGTGCCGCTACTCCCTCTTTTTCCTTTTCGTCGGCCCCCACTTCCTCTGCCATCATCCGGCCGCCGTCAGGTTCCCACCACCAAGGAGGACCTTTGGTGGCCCCTCACCATCATCATCCATCTCTTCCTTTGGTCGTGCGACCTCGGAATAGTCCGAACAGCCACTGCCCTTCTTTCTTCTTTGGCGCCACCATGAAGCCCATCTAGCTAGCTGCTTCGCCGCCGCCATCAGCCCTCCCGAGGACTATCTTAGCATTTTTTTGAGGTAAGCTAACTCTCTAAACCTTGAGTAGGCCTAGATATAATGCTAGATTGGCTTAAAAACGAACATAGGCTCAGTTTAGAGCAGTCTTGGTGCGTGAAATGGGTTCGCCAGAAAATGCAATACTCACGCCGGTTATGCACTGTTCATGACGGAAGTGGCCTATTTGTGGTTGTTGGAACATGTGTGGTGATTTTTAGGAGCTGTAGGTTTGACACTTGATTTTTAATGGCATTTTTTCTTTAAAATTAATAGAAAATCCATAAAATTTTATAAAATTAAAAAGTCAAATTTGGGGACCTTGGCCAAGCCTAGGAAACCAATTTTGACAAAAATGATTTTTCATATTTTCAGTATTTTTCGGTATTTTTATTTTCAAAAATTCATAGAAAATCAAGAAAAATGAGAAAATTTAAAAAAAAATCAACTTTGGAAGCCTTGGCCAAGCCTAGGCAACCATTTTTGAACAAAAAATAATTTTTCATATTTTCGTATTTTTTAAATATTTTTCAGAAAATAGCAAAATACTTGAAAATTCACAAAAATAGCATTTGAGGCCACAAAAAAAAAGTCAGTATTTTATTTTTATTTATTTTCATTTTGGCTGAAGAAAATCTGCAAAAAATTAATCTAGAATCGGGAATTACTTTGTTAATCTCATTGTCAGATTATAAAAAAATTTATAGAAAATTCATTTTAGCTCTATAATTCTTGACTTTTTGCTTTTTATGAGTTGTGACATCGCCCTCTAATATCCAAAATTTCTATCTCAGCCCAATGATTTTAATTAGAATTTTTATTCTCAATTTAGCCCCCAATTTACCAAAAATGAAATTAAACTTTTTCAGGGGCACCCATAAAAAATCAAGACCTCTCTCCGTTAGCCCTGGAATTCCGGTGAAGCTACCAACGAGGTGGCAACGTCGCTTCCCACCATTTCTCCACCATTTACCGTGATGCTCGGGTTGTCTTCCACCTCTCCTCCTGCTCCTCCCCAGACAGAACACACTTAGAATGAACCGCCCGGAAAATCCAGTCATAAAAATTTCAGTCTGTCAGTTTTGGTAATTCCCAGAAGAAAAGTTTCGGTTTTTGGCCCAAGTTTTTCCTTCTTGAAAGCTTTTCGCTGTTGTTTAAGAATACACAGAAGCCGAAAGATCAGTTTTTTCCCTTGAAGCTGTTCATCGACCCCACTTACCCCCAAATAAGAAAGCAAACTTGTCGTTCGTTGCCTCTCCCTCTTCTCTGCATGCTTGGGCGACTTCCATGGATATCAATCCTCCAAATGCTGCTTCCCTCTTTGCAGATCAAAAGTATTACAGAGAGAAATTCTCAGGATGGGATTGGAGGGTAATTGATAAATCACAAAGCGCTAACACCAGCACTTGTGCGAATCAATAAAGACCACGTGGAAGTGAGGCCCTACCAGAAGATATAGTTGCAGAATACAGATATATTTTCCTGTGGGATGAGGACCTAGGAGTTGAAGATTTTCACCCCGATAAGTACATCTCTATTATCAAGACTAAAGGGCTTGAGATATCAAAACCAGCCCTTGATCCAACCAAATCAGATGTGCATCATCAAATCACTGCACGTGGGAGGAGATCGGTCGTACACAGGAGGACGTTCAAGCCTGGTGGTCCCGGTAAAGGTTGTGGTTCCAACAGTACAGCTCCTCCATGCATTGGGTGGATCGAGATGATGGCTCCGGTTTTCTCAAGAGCTGCCTGGCGTTGTGTATGGTATATGATCCAGAATGATTTGATCCATGCTTGGGGCCTAGACACGCAACTTGGTTATTGCGCTCAAGGTGATCGAATCAAGAATGTAGGCATTGTGGATGCTGAATATATAGTACATTATAATCAGCCGACGCTTGGCGGTGGCAATGAAAACCAGTCGGACTCACAATCGCATAATGATACTTCTGAGACTGAAAAAATGGAATCAGAGGCACCATCAGGGTCTCATAAACATGATCCTAGAGTTGAAGTGAGAAGGCAGTCCTATGTCGAACTTGCAATATTCAGAAAAAGATGGAAGAAAGCTGTCAAGGAAGATGAATGTTGGACTGATCCGTATCCTCAAGCTGCAACGGACAATATCATGGCCTAATGTCGAGCGACGCTGCTCTTGCGAAGAGTTCCTTAGATCGATGGCTGTATACAATGCAAAGAGGACCGAGGCAGCAGTTGATTGCAGGCAGTGAGAAGGTGAACCCACGCGCGCTCTCTCTTCATCAACTCTCCCTGCCCACCATTCTATTTGACTAAAGCATCGCGATGACCAAGAAGTTGGAGGGGGTCTCGGTGGAGTGGGCCACCGAAAGAGAAAACAAGATAAAGGGGGAGATGTTGGAGCATAAAATAAGGCTGGTGGAGACTCCACTAAAAAAAGAAGATGGGGAGCTGGACACGGGGATAGAGAATATGGAGAAATCGTGAGACAGTGGGTCAAAGAGGAATGCAATGATAAAAAAGGGGAGGCAGGTCTCTCTCAGTTTTTTTTTTTGGGGGGGGGGGGGGGGGGGGGGGGGTGGTCTGGGAAATATTGGAAGAAGCCTTGGGCTCGCGAGCATAAACCCGTGAAGGAACTCGTGGATGCGGGGAGAGTCAATCGAGCCAACTGTGCTGATGGTGGAGCATCTGAGGTACCACAACAAGGAGTAGTCTGTGATACCTTGAATTTTGGCGATGGAGCAGGTTGGCACTAAAAAAAAAAAAGAAAAGAAGAAAAGATCTTGTAGGAGGGGCTAGAGTTTTTCTGCTCACACACAAGAGAAAGCGTTAGGAGGGTTGGCAAAATTCTTACTCCAAGATGACGGAGGTGATACTGCACATATACGATGTGACGAATAGTGGATCGGAGAAGACAACAACACGGTCATGCAGATCAATAAGATCTTCAAGGATACTATAGGGATCGGTGGCATATTTCACATTGCTGTTCAGGTTCATGGAGATGATGAATGGTCTTTTGGATTTTGTGAAAAAGGAATTGGAGTTTTTAGTAGGCCTTCTGGAAAGAACCCTTGGAAGCACCAACTTTTCAATCTCCACGGTGAACCAGGTTTTGAGAGAATTTAGTAGAGAATGACCTGGGCCCACCTATGACTTGTTATCAAGAAACTGCAAAACACTTCTGCGAGGAGTTCTGTGAGAGGCTTGGTGTGCCAAAGCTTCCAGGCTGGATTAATTGGTTCCCCCCATGCTGGTGATACTGCCGTGGACGTAGCAAAAACTACAGCATCGTGATTTAGAGAAGCCAAGGAGTACTACTGTCTCTCTTGCAGCAGTGGGCACACGACATCCAGGGGATTCTTTTCGATGCTCCCTCGGTCTGCTAATCCGAATGTGTATCTTCTTCTCACGCGACAATGAATAATTATTAGCGCTTGGAAGACTTTGTGGAGTGCTTGTGTTGTTTCTTTTTGTTGTTTCCTACGTCAGTTTGTCTGATAAATTCGATGGGGAAAATTACAAACAAGCAGAGCGATGGCAGGGAGCTGAGACTTTCCTGTCTCTGTGAATCGCTCCATAAATCTCACGCTGGTCATTCATAAGGGGTGTTGCTGAGCTCCAAATACCTGGAGGCCGCGCAGGAGCTTCTCGAAGAGGTTGTTAATGCTGGGAACAGCGGAATCAAGGCTGCTTTGGTCGCTAAAGGCAACTTTGCGAAGCGGTCAAAATTTTGTACCAAATCCGTGGAAGCTGTGCTCGGTGACAAGGGTGGAGGAAATGAAGACGATGATAAGATCTCTCCTAGACTGGGCTACAACGATCGTATCCTGGACAGTATACGCCCATATGATCACATTCTTGGTGGAGAAAGCTTTGACCGTGGAAAGGTGCATTGGCGGTTCTCAAATCCCAGCCGGATCATTCGCCGTGTTCTTCGTGACGGCCAAAGGTAAGCCCTCAGAACAGCCTCCTCTTTACCGATTTCTTCGAATCTTGGTGTCGCCATGTTTTCTCGGTTTGGTTTGATATCGATCGAAGGATATGTTATCTCCGAGATTAGATAGCTACGATTGAAGGTTCATCTCGAGTAAACTAGCCTCTGAACGAACAATATTCATATTTCACACGTCTGCATGCTGTGTGTATTTGGGAGAGACCGTTCGCTAGGTCTAGTTACGTGTAGAATCAGTCCAATCTTGAGTGTAGTTGGGTTCACTAAAGTTGGGCCTGTCTTGGTCTATTTGGATCGTTTGAGCCTGACGAGCCCATTTCATTTTAAGCGAAGGAATTGGAGCTTGGGTCCCTTTAGTTTTGACTGGGCTCATTGGCCGGGCCCAGCCCTCTTGGAGGCCGGACTGCGATTTGGGTCGGCCCGTTCGGGTTGGGCACAGAAGCCCAGCCTAGGTCACTATTTCCGAAACGAAATATATCAAAAATGTTAATTAAAAAAATAATTAAAAAATTAATAATAATAATAATGATGATAATAATAATAAAATATATAAATATAAAATAAAGTAAAAATGATAATAATAAATTCTAAAAAAAAATAAAATAAAATAATAAATAATAATCATACCAAAAAAAAATTCCAAAAAATTTCCAAAATTAGGAAATGGGCCATTTTCGACTGGTCAATCCTATTTTTAATGAATTTCCTTCCTAATTTTTTTCAAAATGATGATTTTGCCCATTATGGGTAAATCGTCTCGAAAAATTCAGAAAAATCTCAGAAATTAGGAAACGAGTCATTTCGACTGACCAATCCTATTTTTGGTGAATTTTCATCCCGATCTTTCCAAAATGATGATTTTGCCCCTTATAGGCAAATTGTCTCGGAAAATTTCGAAAAATTCAGAAAAATCTCAAAAATTAGGAAACAGGCCATTTCGACTAGCCAATCCTAATTTTGATGAATTTCCTTTCTGATTTTTCCAAAATGACGATTTTGCCCTTTATGGGCAAATTGTCTCGAAAAATTCAGAAAAATTCAGAAAAATCTCAAAAATTAGGAAACGGGTCATTTCGACTGACCAATCCTATTTTGATTAATTTCCTTCCTGATTTTCTAAAATGACGATTTTGCCCTTATGGGCAAATTGTCTGAAAAATTTCAAAAAATTCAGAAAAATATAAAAAAAAATTAGGAAACGTGCCATTTGACTGGCCAATCCTATTTTTGATGAATTTCCTTCATGATCTTTCAAAATGACGATTTTGCCTCTTATGGGCAAATGGTCTTGGAAAATTCGAAAAATCCTAAAAAATTGTAGAAAATGGAAAATAGTCAATCTTGACTGGCCAAATACATATCTTGTGACTTTGACTACCATTTTTTTGTGAAATGACAATTTTGCCCCTCATAGGCAAATTGTCTCGGAAAATTTCAAAAAATTCTCAGAAATTGTGGGAAATAAGAGATAAACACATTCAACTAGTTTGACCTGTTTTCAATTCCCAATATTTGAAAAATGACCATTTTACCCTTCTGGTCAGTTTGATCCAAATCTATTTGTATCTTCTCAAATGAATTTTCATGAAATTGGTACTGAAAGGGCGTTAGAGTAATCTAACGTAACCAAGTCCCCGAACTCATGATCTCTGGTTCGCAGGAATAAAGTATTTCTCTCGATACTTTATTTGGGTGTCTAATCAGCCTACCATAAAATGATTAGTGGCGACTCCAAATTCTAAAATTATTCAAACAAAAATCCAAAGTCGCGATTCGGTAGGGCTTGGGAGGGTTCGCGTTATGTTAGTTAATCTAATTAACCTGATAATCCGTTCACCCGAAACGAAAACGAAAGAAATTATCTTCGGGTCACGACAGTAAGATGAAGTTTGGATAGGTTTAAGTAGAGTTTTCATCGGAAAAATGCATGTGCGAACTATTCCTACCGGAAAGCCCATCCGACCCCTTGGCGCCGCTGCTCCCTCTTCTTTCTTTCCGTCAGCCCCCACTTCCTCACCCACCGTTTGGCTGCCATTAGCTTTCCGCCACCACGGAGGACCTTTAGCGACCCCTCACCACCATTATCCACCATTCCCTTTGGCCGTGAGACCTCAAAGTAGTCCGACCAACCGCTGCCCTTCTTTCTTCTTTGGCACCGTCGTGAAGCCTCGCTGGCTAGCTGCTTTGCTGCCGCCGTTCAGCCCTCCCAAGGACTATCTTAGCATTGTTTTGAGGTGAGCCAACTCTCTAAACCTTGAGTAGGCTTAAATATAATGCTAGATTGGCTTAAAAACGAACATAGCTCAATTTAGAGCAGTCTTGGTACGCGAAATGGGTTCGCCAGAAAAATGCACTACTCAGCTGGTCGTGCACTGTTCACGAGGGAAGTGGGCTATTTGTGATTGTTAGAACATGTGTGGTGATTTTTAGGAGTTGTAGGATGAAGTTTAGATAGGTTTAAGTAGAGTTTTCACCGGAAAAATGCATGTACGAACTATTCTCGCCGAAAGCCCATCTGACCCCTTGGTGCCGCTGCTCCCTCTTCTTTCTTCCCATCAGCCCCCCACTTCCTCCGCCACCGTCCGGCTGCCATCGACTTCCCACCACCAAGGAGGACCTTTGCAACCCCTCACCACTATCATCCACCTTTCCCTTTGGCATGAGACCTCGGAGTAGTCCCAACTAGCCGCTGCCTTCTTCTTCTTCCTTCTTTGCGCCGCCGTGAAGCCCCATTAGCTAGTTGCTGTCACCGCCGCCGTTCAACCTCCCGCGGACTATCTTAGCATTGTTTGAGATAAGCCAACTCTCTAAACCTTGAGCAGGCCGAAAATATAATGATACATTGGCTTAAAAATAGATGTAGGCTCGGTTTAAAGCAGTCTTGCGTGCGCGAAATGGGTTCGCCAGAAAAATGCACTACCCATGCCATTCGTGCACTGTTCACGATGGAAGTGGCATATTTGTGGTTGTTGGAGCATGTGTGGTGATTTTTAGGAGCCGTAGGATGAAGTTTCGATAGGTTTAAATAGAGTTTTCACCGAAAAAATGCATGTGCAAACTATTCCCGCCGAAAAGCCCATCTGACCCTCGGCACAGCTGCGCACTCTCTTTCTTTCCATCGGCCCCCACTTCCTCCGCCAACCGTCCGACCGCCGTCGGCTTCCCACTACCAAGGAGGACCTTTGGTGACCCTCTCACCACCATCATCCATTTCCCTTTGGCCGTGAGATCTCGAGTAGTCCCGACCAGCCGCTGCCTTCTTTCTTCTTTGGCGCCGCCGTGAAGCCTTGCTAGCTAGCTGCTTTCGCCGCCACCGTTCAGCCCTCTCGAGGACTATCTTAGCGTTGTTTGAAGGTGAGCCAACTCTCAAACCTTGAGTAGGTCTAGATATAATGCTAGATTGTCTTAAAAATGGATGTAGGCTCGGTTTAGAGCAGCCTTGGTGCGCAAAATGGGTTCGTCAGAAAAATGCACTACTCATGTTGGTCGTGCCTGTTCACGATGGAAGTGGGCTAGTTGTGGTTGTTGGAACATGCGTGGTGATTTTTACGTGTCGTAGGAATAAGTTTGGATAGTTTTAAGTAGAATTTTCACCGAAAAAATGCATGTGCGAACTATTCACGATCGGAAGTTACTGTTCACATCACCGAAAACGCTGGCACTATCAAGTTTATGTGTGTTGTACCATGTTAGAGGGATTCGATGGTTGGAATAGATGTTTAAACGTTGGAAACTTAAATCAATAATTATGGCGAACTTTGGTGTTAATTGAGCAAGCCATAACCTATGGGTATTTGCGTGCGAGATGTAAAAGTTAGATGCCGTGATTAACTACTCATTATCTCAATGCCTATTTGCTAAGTTGTCACCATGCGAGTAGAGCCAACCACGTGCGATAATTCATGTGATTGTGAAGGTGTGCGATGACGTTAGATGGCACATGATTCATAATATGTTGCTGGCATTGAGCATTTATTGATACCATGATGCGTTTTGACGCGGGGAGTGGATGGCCCTTATGCATTTTACGCGGAGAGTTAGAGGCATAAGGTTTGTTGCGATGAAACAGCCTAATACGTGTTATACGAGGAATTAGGGAAATAAGGATGTAAATTGTGCGCATTAATGCATTTGACGCGGGGTAGCTGGAGAGATAAGGGTGCAACCTAATGGTTTTTTTACTCTGGTTGAGGTACAGACCTTAATATGTTATTACCTGGGTCGAGCTAAATGGAACTTGCATTCATGACGTATGTGATAATGACATCTGTGAATTTGACCTGAGGAGTGTTTCGCAGGTTATGCTGGCTATCGTCTGAATCTATCATGTTTGCTAGACCGTCGCATACGATCAGTTAATCTGGTTGAGATGAGATTGTATTGCATGTTTAGGGTCGATTTGGGTTATGTCTCGTCCTGAGCGAGGTTTAGAGTGTGAGCTTGTTGAGATGTAATCTCATGGTTGTCGTAAAATCCTCTTTACAGACCCCCTCGCAAGGATGAACATTCCCCGATCTACCATGGGATACCGATAGAGGTTGAGACTAATGTGACTGAGTACCCTACAATGGATGGAGCTATATATAGGAAGTATTCCTGTATGGTTTTGGTAATGCTGGAAGACGACTTTTTGGTGCCGCACCGTTACGAGGCGTGGATGTGTAGGAGGGGACTTGTATTCGTGGGACCACTATAGAGTTTTGATGTCCCAATTCGTGAGTTAGATGAGACCTGGTCCGTTGACCGCCGTTACTTTGGTGGTGAGGTGGCAAGTCCAAATGCAGCCTGCAGAGCATTTAGCTGGCAGTTGGCCTATGGAGATAGAGGCTGCAATGAGGATGACCCGATGGATAGCAACTTCCAACATTTGTGGAGTCTGACCCAGAGAGGTTCCACTATCTGACCTAAGTGAGTGATTGGCGAGTAGGTTATGGCCCCCGTTTTTCCCTTTTTGGTAGCCCCTTTGTTGGGAGCTTGCTTTGAGATGTTGACCATATCCCTTTGTATGATGGTCCGACTTGTAGTGGGATTTTTTAGTAATCCCCTTTTGGTTTGTATTGAACCATTTGACATGTATGTCTATTTGTGGATGTTATTTTGCATGTTTTGAGTCTTTCTCTCTTATCCCTCGCTCTTTATTATTACGTGCGTTCTCTCCACTAGCATTGGTTTCCTCTAATAGTTGTTTGGTTCCGCGGACGAGTCTTGGGCATCGCATCTTCTTCTCTATGACCGATCAACGTGAAGGAAGGGATGTTTGCGTACGGTGTAGATTCGGGGCGTACATGGCATTGTCGACGGCATGGATTTTTTATAATATTTTTGATTTTTTATACTTTTTTTCTTTTTCTTTTCCTTTCATTTAATTTTTTTCCCAACTCTTAAAGCCAGGATGCCCATTGCCCGCCCTAAGCATGACCATTGCCAATATCAAGCAAGGGCCCCAATGCCCTTGCGGAGTGCATAAACTCCATTAAAGAGTAGCCCTTTGGTCGAGTTCGTTGCTATATCCTTTTTTTTTGTTGGGGGTGAGGGGGAGAGGGGGCAAAATCTCTCTTCAACAACAACAA
>JAGVVM010007605.1:0-23206 GCA_019149425.1 Psidium friedrichsthalianum
TTTATTTAAAACAAACTTTGTTAAGAAAAAAAACAAAAAACATATTGAAATAGGGTCTGTTTCATTGTGATTGGAGCAGTGCAACGAGAAGCTAATCTAGATTATAGACAATTTCTTTCTGTTGAATTATTTGTTTTAAAGAAGAAACTTAAGTATATTGCTGGGAAACATGAATTACCTCATTTCCATTGTGACTATGACATCAAGCAAGAGGACGCATCTTGCAGTTAAAGGACCACCATGCTCAATTTTCATCTAGTGAAGATAAAAAAAACTAGCCCTACTTGGCGTATATTTTCATGATAGAGAGAATGAGGATGTTGTTATGACGGTGATTATGGTTCATATGTAAGGTTTGGAAGATGTAGCTAATTGAAGCCTATCCTACCTAATAAAGTCATCTACATATCTTCTCTCACGCAGATAACTGGTGCCAATAACTCTCTGGGACCACCGATCCAATTCCTGATTCTTAAAGGGAACCGGATCATATCGGGAAAACCTCTAATTATGTGAATAAGCTGCTTTTCCCAATCCGAATAGGGAAGGAAGTGTCAATTGACGTTATTGCCCTCCGATGCCGAGATGGGACATTTATTCTGCGAAGGACATTATGGGCAAAAGGAGTACGCTTCCTTGGCCTCGGTGGTAGCTTAAGGGATAGAAGTGCCGATGGATGTCATTACCCTTCTATACACTGAAGAGCCAATTATTCTGCGAAGCATTTACCTCGTACACGACACTCTCCTCCACCTTGCCTCCGCCCCGCCCCTATCGATCTCGCCATCTCCGTCACTGCTGGACACCACGCCCGACCCCACCTTCGCCCCCGGACCTCGACAAAGCCAGCTACGGCCGTCGCCTACTCAATCGACCTCGATCGCGTCGAGAGAGCCCAAGATCCGAGCTAGGGCTCGGACGACCCTGGAGATCTCCTGTTTCCATACATGGCGAAAGATCTGATCAACACTCGTCTTGTCCTGTGCTGAGTAAGCTTCTTCACTTAGTGCAGGCATTTGAAAGGCATAGAAACAGATCTTTCACTCGAAATTTCCTGCCCAATGGAGAGACAATTTGGCGAATTCCGAACCTCGACCTCCGCAGTACGCCCTAATTTCACCGAGGATATGATCGTCGAGATACTCTTGAGGCTACCAGCCAAGTCCTTGATGCGATTCAAATGCGTCAGTAAACGGTGGCAGTCTCTAATATCTGGCCGGGACTTCGTCAAGTCACATCTGCAAAGGCTAAAGGCAGGGAATATAATTTCTAGTCAGAGAATCTTCAAGACCGCCCCCCTTGAGACCATAAATTATGAAGCGCTCGATGGCAGCATGGGCGGCGATGGGGACCGCGAGGTGGTAAAGTATCATCAGCCAAGAATGGGCGTGGACGGTTCTAGGTGTGATCCGAAACTGGTGGGGTCTTGCGATGGCTTGGTATGTTTGTGTGTCCACGGCAGATTTATCCTCTATAATCCGACCACTAAGGAGTCTAGGAATTTGCCCCCGATGCCTAAGGAGGCAGATGGTTGGCATGACTTAATCCAGGGATTAGGATATGACTCTCGATCTGATGACTACAAAATAGTGCAATGCAAGGTTCCCGGAAATTGGCCGGAGGATCCTGGAGAATGTGATGTGGTAATATTTTCACTCAAGTCCGGTTCTTGGAGAAGGACACAAGCCCGACTCGGAAGCCACCTGTCTGTCGAAACAGGTAAAGGACGGGGAGTTTATTGGAACGGGGCCTTACACTGGTGCGTCGTCGACTATAGCACAGAAATGGCCGAGATTGTGATTATATCATTCGATTTGTCGGAGGAGAAATTCCAGCGTGTGCTTTCGGTCCCCAAAGTCAATGAAGGTATACGTTTCTGGGAACTTGGGATTCATGGGGCCAATCTGCTCATGTTCTACGGCGACTATAACGACTGCTTGCAGGCGTGGACAACGAGTGAATACGGGAAAGGGGGTCCTGGACAAAATTGTTCAGTGTCTTGACTGAAGGAATACCTGCCACTTATTACTGGGCAGAAATCCCGATCGTGTGCACAAGGAGTGGGAAAATCGTTTTCAAGCTCTCTGGGTATGAGATGATTCTGTTCAATCCGGAGGATAATACTTACAAGGATTATCCAATCCAGAAGAGCGGCGAAATTGACTCTATTATCTATGTGGAAACTCTTGTTTCTCCTCAGAATTAGACTACATTTCTATTATTTTTTTTGTCTAGTACAGTTATCACTGGCCGTTAGAATTTCATCAAGAGCTGTTTGAACTTCTGATACGGTAATTTCACTTTCCAGTTTGATTCACAAAAATTGCTGTTTGTTAGGTATTAGGAGTCCAATCTCTACTCTAGTTACATTACCGTTCTGAATTGATTTGGGACTCAATCATTGCTAATTAATTCTTAACTCTGTACACCGAAACTTCAATTATGGCTATAATCATTCGTGTACTGCAGCTATCCCATACTAAGTGCAAAGTCCAAAATGCAGTGAACTCAAGCTAAAAGAAAACGTAGCCTCATTATTAATATGGGAAGGTACTTTCATTCATTCACGTGTAGGGAAAAAAAGCAAAGACTATCGTGATAGAACACGCTAATTGAAGCAAGAGAACATCAGAATCAGCAAATCTCATCTTTTTCCTTTGACTGTTTCAACACATAATCTCATCTAGTGTCTCGACATACACTGGAAACCTATACTAACGCCGGTCATTGCCTAACCATGTTGAGAAACTCTTTGACTGTATTCTTCCTGGGGTAATCCAAGTTCCCAACATCACAATATACCCCCATTAACTTACTCCCTTCTCTGTAACAAACAAATGTTTCCGAGCCAAATCTCGCTTGGAGGCAACTCTGTGCTCGTAGCCGCACTATACAGCCTTATCCATGACGGCCTTACTCCATGTTCTTTCATATTGATGCTTCCTGTTTTGTCCGAACGGATGGTACTGTTGCAACCAAGTAACCAATCTCTGATGAGTCCAAGCCCTACAAAGGCGAGGGGAGGATCGATCTCCGGCAGCGGAATCGCCTCGAACAATCTCTCGTCGGCCATATGGAAAGAGACAAGCCTCTTGCAAAACCCCAAGCCTCTTGCAAAACCCCAATGCAAGAACTCATTCCAACGTATCCCTTCGGAGGAAGGCAGTTCAAAGTTACCATTTCCTGCATCCCGCTTCTAGGAATTGGCCTTCACAGCAGAAATATCAAATATGCATCCGTCAAAATCTCTTCAAAAGTGACTGAAATGACCACTCAAGAACTTTAATCGTCAGATGAGCAATTCTAGTCAAGTCCAACAAATTTAGAAGCCGTTTATAAAACACAATAATTAGCTTTAGCTTTAGGGTTTGGGATTTCTCTGGACTGTGTAATAGTTAGATTCTTGCCATCCTCGCAACAGAAAAAGCTGTTGTAGCACCTGACAACTTGGAGCTCCTACCATAGAACTTTAAGTGTACCATTGACTGCAGTGATCGCAGTGTCCTCAATGCCGCGAATGATTTCTTCGAATGATCCACGTGAGTTCATTTTGCTCTTGGTATGGCCATGGCCAGACTAATGCTCAGTGGCTTTGCTCATTCACAGATTCGACAAGGATAAGACTTTTTATGCTAGAATCCATTGGGAACTCATAATTAAAGCTATATATATATATATATATATATTCATCGTCTTCGTTTTCCCACAACTGAACTGGCAGTTGTTTTATGATCCTCTCAATGCACTTGGACCTTCCAGGATAACATGCTCTCTTTTTGGTAATAACCAGAAGTCTAGTAGTGGCATAATCCATTAAGTACGTACAGGTTATGCAACCCAACAATCTGCAAGTCATGCTCCGCTCTGAATCGCACCTGGATCGAAATGTGCTGGAGTAGGATATGTTGCATTTGACTTTGCTAACTTGGATGTGTTGTTCTTTTGTATGACTGAACTATGCTGGATTTGAAAAGGTGGTGATCCTTTTAGTTGCAGCCCCACCAAGCGATCTTAACTTAGAAGAGACAAACAGCACCACCATCTCCAAACAAACATTGTTGCCAATCTAAGGCAAGCGATGGAATGTTTTCCTATCCAACTTGAACAGCGGCCATGCACACATAAGTTCTAGCAAGAGAATTACGGCTCTTAAATAGATCTTTCCCCTTCGCTTCCAGCTTCCACACTTCCGTCAGAAACTTGCTGCTCTGTCCCTTTAGTTGTGTCCAATCATGCGCGCTTCTAGCTGCATTTGGAGAGGTATGGACTTTTTCCTCAGATGCTTTCAATTGACTTTCCTTCCTTGCAATTCTATTTTCCTAGACTTCCTTCTCATCGACTAACAAATCACTTCCCCTTCATGCAACGGGGACTAGAATCAATCCATTGAAAAAGTCCACAATCATCAACCTGTCCAAGACAAGCAAGAATTTCAAATTGAGAACTGTACATTATGCATGAGTCGAATAATTCAAATCATTTTTCCATAGAAGACCATCTTCCTCTCTTGCAAACTTACACTTAGCATTAAGCATAATAGTGACAAAAAAAATCTTAAAAATTAACTTGGGGCAATCAACAGCTTAATACTTGTGAGAGAAACTTGAAAATCAACAATGTACAAAGTTATCAATCCTAAATCTATTACAGTCACCTCCCATAAAGGACAATGGTAGAACATCCTTTCCAGATTTTTAGAGCTCCAAGATGCATAGAGAATGAGCTGCCCATTGATGCTTGCATGAAATGGGACGAACTTAATTGCTGGAGCTATTACGTGATGTGCCTGTTCATGGTGCTACTCCCAATTGAAGCTGTTAGAGTAATTAAATATTAAATCACGCCTTCTTCCAACAGCTTAAGCTTTTGGAACAGTTGGCAGCACAAAATCTCACATGGTATCAGAGCAGGAGGTCCTGAGTTCAAATCATTCCAGGCCCCTATTTGCCTCCCCAGTGATATATTTCCACGCTTAGTACTAGGCAAAAAAAAAAAAAACCAGACTAAGCGTGATATATTTCCACGCTTAGTACTAGGCAAAAAAAACCAGACTAAGCGTGAGGGGGAGTGTTAGAGTAATTAAATATTAACCACGCCTTCATCCAACAGCTTAAGCTTTTGGAACAGTTGGCAGTCCCACAAAATCTCACAGAAGCCATTAAAGATCCTAGCACACCAATTGAATTGCTCTTCAAGCCAGAATCTCTACCTCAGCAAAATTGGTTTCAAGAAGAGCTTAAAGCAGATCGGGGCTTGCCAATCCAAGATATAAGTGACAAGGTAAGGTTATTCCTACCAATCCGTTTGACCTACCCTGGAATGGATAAGACGATGTAAGCCACCCTCCTTATTCTGTTATTGGTTCTATTATAGGTTTTTGTATTATCCAGGCAATCTATAATTCTTTTCCGCTTTACATACAGAGATACCTCCAAGAGCCCGTCTTACTGGTTAAGGGTTTGCTTACAGAATATAGCCGGCTTGATAAAAGAGATTGCGACCGCGTGACGTGTTCTTGAGCCCCTTTTTCATATTTTTTATTCTGATGATTATTGGTCCATGGATAAAGGACTTGCCTGTCTGTATTGATGTACTTGCAGGTGCTTCTAGAATAGACAGGTTGAGAATCCCGTAATTTTTCCCCTTTAAGGTGTACTTTTTTCTGAATACTGTCATAGATGGTAAATTACTAGCATTTTTTGTGCTTCTGCAGGAGGCAATTCTAACGTGCTTTTATCTATTTTGGTCAGCACTTGGATAATAAAAATGTTGCTGGGAAACCCTTACTGCAGATAGACATTGCTCATGTGACCCCGCAGGTAGCATGTTATGCTAAACGGCAAACTTCACTTACTATAACAGCAGCAAGTACTGATATGACTAAGCAAGTAAAGAGGTGCTTGTAGAACTTATCTGAAGGATTAACTCCTGGAGATGGTTTAGATAAGAGGAATGCCGATCTGCAGTCTGCCTTCGAGAGTTGCATCTCAGAGCTTTCTCAAAAGGCATGTACAACTGTTAACTTCTGCTTCACATCTTTACGAAGATTACGATGCTAAGATGGCTAAGTTATTGCATGGTTCTAATAATGATGGTTCAAGCAAACAAACAAAATAAAGTCATCACTACCTTCCTTTCTTGAATTCAACTCATCTTTTTGGTTCCAATTATTATAGCTATGCTGAACTTTATTACAGAAACAAAGATAGAACTCTCACTTGTCACATTTACCAATTGCACAAATTATGGTTACACTGCTGGCGGTTCTTCACCTGTTCATGCTAAACATAACTTTAAATCCTGGACTCCCTGTTGTCAGGATGGTTGCAAAAACACAAATACAGCTTCTACTTACATTACTGGTTATTCTAAAAGCTTTCAGCATCTACAGGTCTTGATCAATGCTTGATTTGACAGCTTAAGATCCTACTGAAATTCTGCTGAGGCACTGCACTTCAGCTAATGGATTAAAAGAAAGTACCTGATTGTTAATTTTTTATCTCCTTTTCTTGCCAAACTATGCTTGTCATTTAACTGCAAAGATTAGAGTTTTCACTCTGTACAGTCTTGCACCGATGATCTTAATTTCTTCTTCAATCACCATATGTTTTGACTTGGTCAATGCTTGAGATGGCCACAAAAGAAGATTTCAGTCAATCCCTGCCATTTTATGTTCTTAACGAGGATCCTACCGTGCTATAGCATATAACTTGATAATATATCTGAGTTACGTACTTCTTGTAGCCATCATCTTGTTGTAGTTGCTTTGTTGAATGTCTGAACACTGAGTAAAGGATAATATTGGGAATGAGTACATTTGAAGAACCGTTGGCAAGGCGTCAATTGAGGATAAGATGAAGAAACTCGTTTAAGGTGGTTTGGAAATGAGAAACATGGACTTAGAGGCCAGAATGAGAATAATTGATGTCATGATGGAGGTGAATGGTCAAGGAACAGGGGAAGGCTGAAAACACATGGGTATATCATGGTTACTGGGATGTTACAAATGCTATAATACAAGGGAGAGCGCCATGGTGAAAGAAATCCATGCAATCCACTTCACTTAGTGGGAAAGGCTTGGTTTTTGTTGGCGATGTTCAAGGAAAGGACTTGTAAGTTCAGTTTCTTGTGCAAATGTCTTATTGTTATGCCTTTTCTTTCTTATCGTAAAAATGAAGTTGGCTATTGCCACATCGGTGACATAGAACCCATTCTGGATATGATGGCTGTGGTGCCGATCAACCATTTATGCTGTTTACCGCACTGCACAGAACATCTCTTCAATCCCTAGTGTGTCTAAGGATAAGAAGGCAAATATGGGAATCGCCAAATGCTGCTTCCTTTTCAGCGCTTGCTCAAGTGCTTTCTTATGCTAACTTCGCATGTTTTACCCTTCCGGCTTTCCCTGATTCTCTGTTTCAGCAGTTGCTGGTTGCAATGGTCCACCCAGACCATGAAGCAAGAATTGGAGCCCAGAGGAAGCATGCACAGACCCTAAAGGCACTGAAAAGAAGTTTCGGCGATCAGGATGAGGGAAGGACTCAGTGGCGCCATCAACTGTCTCAAAGTAGATGGCAATCAGTTATTGGACGCGGATGCTAAACAATCTCCCCTTTCTGAAACTATTTGCCAATCTAACAGTTTGAAGCTTGCATTAACAGATGGAAAAAGCAGTATGAAGTTTTCATGCTTTTAGCTTTTCATTACTAGCTGCATCTGCAAATAAATGTTCTAGATAGGTGCCTATGCTTCTTGGAAATTCGCTCTTTCCAAATTTGGATAGGATGTGACTTCCCTTCGATTGAGCATTCACCAAGTCAGCCTTTTGCTTTCATCAATCGGGGTTCAGGCAACATCTGCAGAAAACTCACCAGCAAATTTTGACGCAATGGCACACGCTTATAACATAGCTAAATTGTTTACACGTTCCAAGGTGAGCTCTAGGATGCAGTTCCATTTAATTTTTTGTATCTATATGCTATGCTTATTTTGTTTGAATGTTAGATTGACATGCCAGATTTACATTCTCAATTACCGCATGATGATTATTAATCATATGTTTAGATTAACTAGGGATTCACGCATAGAGAAAATCACGCATTGAATTTTTTCATAATTAGAAAAATTCATATCTGCATTTCTAATTGTCTTCTACTTTGCATATTTAAGCATGCTCATACATCGCATTGTTATCTAATTGCTACGTTTTGCAATTTTATTTCCACTGATCCCATGTAGTAATATAATTATATAAGAAATCACATCTTGCGTTATTAGGAATGGGGTATTGCATCTTCATTAAAAGAAATCACAAACTGTGTCCCCGAGATTTTTGCGGGTCTCGAGGGAGCTAATGGATTGCTTAGCCCGTTTTGAGAGTCCGGGCTTAGCTCGGCCCTTCTAGGCCCATACCAAATCGCGTCAGGAAATTTTAAATCGAGGTCGACCTTAATGTGGTCGGGTGACATGTGCTCAGTGTGCATGCCATTGGAGTCGCCACCAACCATTTATTGGAGGGTATGGTTGGAAACCCTATCGAACGATTGGGAGGGATCGCTCGATTCTGCGAAAATCAGATATTCGGGTTCGGGGACTTAGTTACGCCAATATTACTATCAACGCCCTTTCGGTACCTATGTTGAGTGATTTTCCTATTCTAAGGAGCTCATGCAGGCGAGATTGGGTAAGGTAGGCTCTAAAAGCCTAATGGGTTCATACAAATGGGAGTATCTATCCTATCAACCACAATCATAGAAATAAATGCGCAATCAAGGGGTCAATTCAGAGAGAAATCACATCAAAACCAGTCAATACAAGCAAAGGGGAGTCCTAGGAAGGCCTGGGAAACAGCTAATTGGATTCAAGGATGATTTGGAATAATTTAAGTCATTGACCAAAGGGCAATATGGTCATTTGGAAGGCTCAGGAAGTCGGGAATATGAAAATGAATCAAACTACCTGGATGTGGCTTTCTCCTAATTTCTACAATTTTTCTGAATTTTTCTGAGTTTTTGTGAATTTTTTTTTGAATTTTTAAGACTTTTCTAAGAATTTTCCCATTTTTTGGAACATTTTCTATATTTTTTTTTTGGAATTTTTGTTTTGATTTTCTAAAATTTTTCCTATATTTTTTTCGATCATTTTCTACATTTTCCTAACAAGTTTTCCAAATTTTTCTAAAATTTTTATGATTTTTTATTACTACTTTTCTTATTTTTCTACGATTCCCGAATTATTTAAGTTTTTATTTTTTTTTATTTTATTTTTTTTGAAATTTTTATGACTTTTATGATTTATTTATTTTTATTATTATTTATTAATTATTATTTATTAATTATTATTTATGTATTATTTATTACTATTTGTTTATTTTTTTTATTTATATACTATGTATTTTAGTTTTTTTTTTATTTTTATTATTTTCCGGACCGGGTGGGGTTGACCCGGCCCATCCGACCCGAAGGCCCGAACCTAAGATCTAAGGGACCCGACTCAAAACGACGCAGTTTTAGCCCTTTATTGATTTTCTATTTTTTTATTATTTTTATCTAATTTCCTAAATTTTTATTATCTTTTATTTATTATTATTATTATTTATTTTTTTATTTGTTATACGGACCGGGTCAAGGGTCCCGGCCCAAGACCAGGCCCGGCCCGAAGGCCATTGGCCCTAACAACTATCCGCCCTAAACGACGTAGTTCCTATCCATATTTTCGAATTTTCAAAATTTTAGGATTTTTTATTAACTCTCCTTATTTTCCCGCCCTAGTATTTAATCCGACAGTCCGTAACCATCCACGTGTCACTATCCTGGTCATTCAATCTTCATGCTGAATCTACGGATCAGATCAAGTCTAGGGACCGAATCCTAGCCATCCAATACAAAACCGAATTAATATCTTTTAATTTCCAAAAAAACGCCAGATCAAGACACGTAGCTTCATTACACCCATCAGATTCGAATTGGTTATTCAGTTTTTCTGTTACAACGATTGAGCCGACGTGTCATCCACGTTAGCTATTGACTAGGTCAACTCGATGACGTGGCATCTGACGTGGCTCGCCACGTCAGCGCCACGTCATCCGTTGACCAAGTCAACGGCTGACTAGACTTCGTCTTCTTCGCGAGGTAAGAGCGCGACGGACGGCCATGGCGATTCCTACTCCGATCAACGACCAGACGACCTCTGATTGACTCGAAAATACTACCAATCGACTTGCCTAACCGAGCTACTTCATATATCTAAGAATCAGAACACTTCAATCTCTACGATAGGAGTATTTGCAATCACACAGAGCTTAATCACGTCAATGGCAACGTTCGAAATAGAGCATATCACAGTAATTAACTCATGGAGCACTCTCAAATCAAGTTCAGACTACTTACCTACAGGTCCGATTGACCTGGATTTGGCTAGCTTGAGCTAGTGAGACTGAGATGAGTTCGGAGTTTTATCGATGCTCGGCTGAAGGGTTTTATGCATAATCAAGGCAAAAACAAGGTAGGGACGAGGTCAGAGAGGTTCAGGAACCAAAAGACACATGAAACATTGAGGAAATATCAACCGAGTGTGAATCTGCCATAGCCACGGAGCTCCAAGGTCGAGAATAGCGTTTACCTTTTCCGACGACGAACTGGCAATCCCGATAGTTCCTGATGTGCCTCTCGACCTCACGATGCTCGGAGAAGTAGTCTGGAAGCTCGAAAATGCGCCGGAGATGACGACACAAGCTCGGAAGATTTCTCGAGCTTCAGCTTCAATGGGCCGCCAGAGGACTTGCAGAGAGTTTTTCGCTCTCTTCTCTCCGTCTCCCTCTCTATTCTCCTCTCTCTCGATTTTCGCCTGTTACTTCCCTCTCTTTTTTTTTTCGGTCGTCTCCCACCAAAAAATCCCCCAAACTTCCCTTTATACTTGTCAACAATTCGCCCAGAATCTGTTCAATCCTCCTCCGGTGTGAACCCCCGTTTTGGGGAAGAAGATGCACTGTGGAAGTTGGGCCAAGCCGGGTCAAATCGGGTCGGATCTTACCCGACCTGATTGACTCGATTTTAAGTAAATTGCGAAATTGGCCGTCCAAATTCCAAAATTTAGGAAATTCAACCCCAAAATTGGACTTTGAGATGTCAGTTCTGTCTAGAAATGGATTTTTCCCTGAATTTTGTGGGGTAATTGTACGAAAACCCCAATTTAGAATTTTGACCCGGGGGTCCATTTTACAAAATTCAGACCCTTAATGACCTTATTTTCAAAAATTGACGCGATCAATTGATTCAGAAGGCCAAAACTATAGGGTGACGGGCTCTGATTTTCAATTTAGTCCCTAGACAATTTTTAATTTCATTTTAAGCATTTTAAGGACTAAATTGAAAAATTGAAAATTGCATTTTGGTCCTTTTGTGCGAAATTGAGCAATTCAGTGGATTTTGGACTAGATTTTAATTTTGAAAAATAGAGGGGGATGCCACTACTCCAAAAATGTAAAAATAGAAAATTACAGAATTAAAATGAAATTTCTAGAATTTTTTTCAATTAACTTGAAAATGTGATTTACAAAGAAAACCCATTTCCAGATTAATTTTTTCAACATTTCTTTGGCCAAATGAATGGAAAATTAAAAAAAAATATGGAAAATTTTTCGTATTTTTGTGGCCATGGATACTATTATTTATTTATTTGTTTGTATTTTTCTATTTTCTGAAAAATATTAAAAATGCAAAAAATAAGGAAAATTATTTTTTGTTCAAAATTGGTTCGTTAGGCTAGGCTAGGGCTTCCAAAGTTGATTTTGTAATTTTCTCATTTTTTCTTGATTTTTTATGAATTTTTAAAAATAAAAGCCAAAAAATACCGAAAATTGAAAAATTATTTTTTTGCTCAAAATTGGGTCCCTAGGCCAGAACAGGGTCCCCAAATTTGATTTTATAATTTTCTCATTTTTGTGGATTTTTTTATGAAATTTTGAAAATAAAATGCGAAAAATACTAAAAATAAGGAAAATTATTTTTGCTCAAAATTGGATCCCTAGGCCAGACAAGGTCCCCAAAGCTGATTTTCAATTTTCTGAATTTTTATGATTTTCTAAAAATTTTCTAAAAATAAAATGGCTGAAAATCAAGTGTCAACAGCTGCCCCTATTTGAGAGGGGTCTCGTGAGAGATCCTCTCAAGACAGGACGACACTTGATGTTTAGCTTACTCTACTGGGAAAATGAAAAGTCGTGACATCCACCTCTATTCATTTCTTTAAAAGCTCAAGTTTAAAATTCTTCCTGCTTATTCTGATATAGGGAGAGGAGAGATAGAGTTGAGGGATTTACCTGAGACCACTTATTTATCCCGCGGCTATCATTGATTGATCTGGTGACGATAGAATGAACGCCCAAGGATTCATTATAGAACACCTTAGGATGGTTGAATTCGGACCCGTATGATAGGTCATCCTGTGGCAGATTCCTATAGGAAGAACTTTGTGAAGAAAGGTAATCTTCCCGAGGCTATCGGCTGTTATCCGTTCCAGAGGGTGAGAGTTTCGAGGCTACTAACCGACGCACACTCGCGGAAAAAGCAGTCACCGTATCTCTAAGCGGCGAGTCGAGAGCGTTCCGAGCTCCGACTTGAACTGTGCTTTGAGATACCTTAGAGGTGTATCCCTATCATGGAGGGTTGGGGAGAGAAAATTAAATCTTTCCGAGACTATCAGCTGCTATCCATTCCGGAGGGTGAAAGCTCCGAGGCTACTAACCAACGCACACTCGTGGAAAAGGCGGTCACCGTATCTCTAAGCGGCGAGTGTGAGCGCTTGGGATCTGACTCGAACTGTGCTTTGAGACACCTTAGAGGTGTATCCCTATTATGGAGGGTTTGGGGAAATTAAATCTTTTCCGAGGCTATCGGCTGCTATCCATTCCAGAGGGTGAAAGCTCCGAGGCTACTAAACAACACACACTCGCGGAAAAGGCGGTCACCATATCTCTAAGCGGCGAGTCGCGAGCGCTTTGGGCTCCGACACGAACTATGCTTCGAGATACCTTAGAGGTGTATCCCTATCATGGAGGGTTTGAAGGAAAACTAAATCCTTTCTGAGGCTACCGGCTGCTATCCATTTCGGAGGTGAAAGTTTCCGAGGCTACTAACCGACGCATACTCGTGGAAAAGGCGGTCACCCGTATCTCTAAGCGGCGAGTCGCGAGTGCTTGGGCTCCGACTCGAACTGTGCTTCGAGATACCTTGGAGGCGTGCCCTATCATGGAGGGTTTGGGGGGAGGGAAACTAAATCTTCTGAAGCTAAAGGTTGGCGATCCAGTCCAAAGGATGACAGCTCCGCGGCTACTAGCCTGTGAACACTTACAGAAAGATTTATCAAAATCATCATGCTTTTATAACGACGAGTCGTGAACTGTTCAGCTCCGAACTCGAACTATGCCTTAGACGCCTCTTGTGATTCTTTTAAAAAGGAGACCCGTGACAACGCTTTCGCGAATCAGAGGGGTGTTTAGACTTAAAAAAGACTTCAAATGTGGAAATCTTGTTTTGATATTATTATGAGATTTAGGAAATCAAGAATCATATGGAAACCTTGATTTGAATTGTCGTACCAAGGAGGGTGCCATTCTGAGATCTGGAGTGAAACCAGAAAGTTTGCAGAAGCTCAAACCCGAATTATCTTACCAAGGAGGGTGCCATTCTGGGATCTGGATGGAACAGAAAGCCTGCAAAAGCTCAAACCCGAATCGTCATATTGGAGAGAAAGGAAAGAGTAGAAGATTTTTGATGTTTCGCATGTCCTAATATTTTGGATGAGTTATGCTCTTATGATTTCATCTATGAGTCATGCAGAATTTTTCAAAGGATGTAAAGTGATGTCAGAGGTTATCCAAAGCATCTTGTCACATATCAAGCATGATAAAAAAATTCCTTGTGAGGAAGGTTTTTGAATCAAATGAACTGAAATTATCAAAGAGTTTGCTTAAGATATCAATTGAAGTATGCTCATCAAAGAGGGCTTCTCACCATTTCTCCAAAGAAGGTTTTGATTTCTATTCACGAAGCATTCGGATTTTCTATCGAACATATGCCTAGGGTTTCGGAATTATTCGCAGCGCATACAATTTGATTGATCTGAAAGTCTTTCAGAGGACCGTAATGTTGGGCTTGGTTAAAGGTTGCAAGGGGAACTCATAAATGAGTCAAAGCTCATGAACGAAAGATCTTCACATCTGCTCCGGGTTTACATGTCAAGAACCCTGCAAAATGAGAGAAAAATAATCTTGCTCGTACTTCTTCGAGCGATGCTTAAAATCATTTAACTCTACGTTAAATCAAGTGCCATAATCTGAAAAGACTTTTATGGGCTGTAACGTAGGTTAGGATTGGGATTAAGGGAGAAGAAAGCTTATTTTGGCCTAAAGAATATATGAAAGGGTTTGATGTTGGTGATCACTGCAGATTGTCACCCATGTTAGTCTTCTGGGATAGTCTTCCAGGGACACCATGTTGAATGAGGATAGTGCGAACTTCTGCTGATGCCGTTGCTTGAGGAGGATATATTTCGCAACTTGATCCCTATAGGAGAATTTTCTTTACAACCAAAATCCCATTGGAATTTATGAGGGAAACAACGTGCAGACATTTTTTAACTGAGTTTACAAAGCGCACATACGAAATTTGGAAGTATTCGCAAATGGACAGGAAAAAAAATGGGCATTGGCCTTGCTGATTGGCGCTTTGCTTTTTTGATGCCCGAGATTGGCTTTTCTGTTCTTCTCTTCTCTTTTTTTTAGTTAGGTCCCGCCTTTTGCTCTTTTCTCTTTTCTCTCTCTTTTCTCTCTTTTTTGACAAAAGAGTTTTTGAAAATTATGACAAAACGCATGCCAATGAAAATCTAGTGCATTGAAAAGTTAATTCATGAATTCTACATAGAGCCGATTCTTTTGAGTTCCTCTGCTTTGATATGGTGTCGTCTTTATCTTGGAATAGATAGTGATCACCAACGGGGTTTAAGAAACGAATATATAGGCTCAATTGGGCATGCAAAGGATGAAAGTGTGTAGGATAGAGAAATGAATGCTTTTCGTCATTTTAAGGCACTTGAATACCATATGAGATTAAATGCAAAGACACGCCCGAAGATTGATATTAGTCCATGCAAGAGAATTTCTAACCATTTACCTCATACTGTTGCTGGAACAATCTTCATTTAGCCCCGATGTGGGGTGGTTCTTCGACAAGGGTAAAGAAATGAAACCGTCGTTCAAAGGGTATGTCAATGGTCACCTGTAGTGTTAGGATGGAGAAATAATTACTCTCGTCATCTCAATCCATGTAATCATTGCGAATAAATCCTACGTCCCTAAGTAAAGTCTCCATTGACCACTCAAGTGTGTGTAGGGACGTGTTTGGGTATGGTTTTGCCTTTCATCATTTGAGGTACTCCAATTGATAAATCTTAAACGCCATTATTTGGAAATCATTTCAATTTCATCAAAATTCAATCTCCATAGGGGATTATGATGCATGATGTATGTTTCAACATGATTTGGATAACTTCAAAACTTTTTGAATCATAATGCGAATGAGTTCTTAGCGGATATTTTCTTCAAGACGTGGGCTCATTAAAACGTTTGAACGTTATTTGAAAACATTATTGATTTTGTGAATTTTCTAATTCTTGGAATTCAGATGATATGATTTTGAAAATTTTAGAATATTATGAAAGGATACTTACTTGCTTGTCGCGGCAGAGACCTCCTAAAAAGTAAAAGGGAGTGTGTTAATGTATGTCTTCCATTTTGAAGTAAATTAGAACAATACAACTTCACCCTTGATTATGCGTTCCAATCCGAATACAATTGTATAGATTGTGAGAATCTGTACCTGTCCATGTGGTGTTGAGTCCCTGTCAAGGTTAAAATGAGGAGTTAGCATAATTTCATTATCCAGAATAAATTGGAACAATACCACATTTCTTGACCAATCTTGATTGATGCACTCCCATTGAAATCCCAATGTATAGATTGCAGGAGCCTTGTCATCTAGTTTGATCACCAAGACGACGTTTCCTTGAAAAGACCTTCGTCAAGTTGTGTCAAGTGTTGCCCATCGCTCTCATCCTAAGCTCTCGTAGGCATGACTTATATTGTTCGATGTTTGGGGATCCCTTTAGATGCGTTTGAAGTTCTTGACAGTTGACAATTTGAAATTTCGTTCTGAACCTCTTTCTTTGGAGTTGAAAAGGTGTCATCTACTAATAAGCCTTTGATCACATCGACGAACCATTTGCCCCAGTTAAGTGGCACTTACCTTGGTTTGGTAATACTTGGCCCAATCAAATACCTCAGTGTATTTCCATACTTCTTGTAATTCCCCATCCGCTTCGGGATATCTATTATTCGAGGCTTTTTCTTCACTTTTCACCTGTATGAAGAAATAAAGGTTAGCCCATTTTGGGTTTATTTGAGCTTCTAGGAACGGAATACCCCCTTTTAAAGTGTTGTCTTTCTGATGTTTGGCGAACATTGCTCTTTTGCAAGTGCTTTGCCCCCAATAGGACGTGTCTTGCTATTCGTTACTCGAGGCTCTGATGGTTTTGTCTTGATACCTTCCTTATCTTAACTACTTGAGTTATCAACTGTTTCATCTTCATGGGTTGTAGTTTTTCGAAATGCTCTACCCTAACGACTTGATAACCCTGTAAGAAGAGGAAGGGATGTGTCAATTAAAGACCTTTTAGGTAATGAAATATTTGGAGGATACCGCCTTACCCTTCATTTGAATTTGTGTCAGCCTCTTCAAAAAGTGAAAATAGCTCACACTTATGTAATTATGTATAGATTTTTTTTGAAAATAATTTGGAACCTATTATATGATTATTAGACGACTTTCTCGATTACATTTGCCTTTTGAAGTGTTTGATATTTCCCTATCAAAAGAAAGACAAATCATATCAGAATGGCGTATAGAGTAGACAGTTGAAATTGATACCATTTATTTTTTTTATCTATGGTCCTATGTCCTGGCCTTTAGACGCCTTAAAAAGAGTATCCAATAGAGGGTATATGTATGACATGCATGATGCAAGTGATTTTTAAAATGGGTCGTGTATGCAATGAGGAATGACTCTTACTTTATTATGAAAAACGCTTCTTTAATGCATATGACAATTTACGAAATTTAAATCTTTATCTCTTATCTTCTCTCAAATGTCTTTTCAAAGGGATTTTTAGTCAATAAGAAGCTTGAAAGAATTCAAATGCCGACCTAAGTCTTTTTGTTGTAAAGGTCGAGCAATGGGTTGTAATGAGGTGACAAGAGTTTTGAACTGTGTATGTGTCGCGACCCTCCCGAAATCTCCGGGTCCCGAGGTAGTTAATGGATTGCTGGGCCCATTGGATATCTAGGCTTAGCTCGGGCCCTCCCAGGCCCATACCAAATCGCGTCAGGAAATTTCAAATCGAGATCGACCTTGGTGTGGTCATGTGACATGTGAATGGTGTGCATGCCATCGGAGTCGCCACCGGTCATTTATTGGAGGGTATGACTGGGAACCCTACCGAACGATTGGGAGGGATCGTTCGATCCTACGAAAACCAGAGATCTAGATTCGGGGACTTTGTTACGTCGATATTGCCATCGACGCCCTTTCGGTACCTAAGTTGGGTGATTTTCCTAATCTAAGGAATTCATGCAGGCGAGATTGGATGAGGTAGGCTCTAAAAGGTCTAAAGGGTTCATGCAAATGGGAGTATCTATCCTATCAATCACAATCATAAAATAAATGCGCAGCCAGGGAATTAAATCAAGGAGAAATCACATCACATCAAGTCAGATCAAATAGCGTCCTAGAGGACTCTCAGAAAACCTAGAGGAAATGCCAACTGAGTTCTAAAGAAATTTGGAAAGATTTGGGTCAAGTAGGCCGGAAGGGCAAAATGGTAATTTCCTAGGGGTCGGGAGGTCAAAAGTGCGAAAATGGGCCAAACTAGTTGGGCATGACTTTTTCTTTGTTTTCATATTTTTTGGAAGTTTTCTAAATTTTTCTGAATTTTTTGGAATTTTCTATGTTTTCTGATTTTTTATCATTTTTCTAGAATTTTTATTTTTGATTTTCTATATTTTTCCTATTTTTCTAAACATTTTGTATGTTCTAACAATTTTTAGGTTTCTACAAATTTTTACAATTTTTCTATTGATTTATATTTATTTGTATTCTTTATTATATTTTTTATTTATTTTCCTATAATTCTTGAACTTTTCTAAAAATTTTACCAGATTTTTATTTTTTATTTTTATTTTTATTATTTCTTTTCTTTTATTTTACGAGTCCTATTTATTATTTCTAAGTTTACTCTATTTTTTAGAATTTTTCTGGAATTTTCTGCTATTTTTATGAATTTTCTAAGTTTTTTTTTTGCATTTTCTAATTTTTAATTTTTTTTATTATTTTTTTAAAATTTTCTTATTATCCTTCGGACCGGGTCGGGCGACCCGACCCATAAACCCGAAGACCCGGGCCCGGCCCACTCGGGCGAAGACTCGGACCTAAACGACGCCATTTTGGATTTTTTGCTTATTTTTTGAATTTTTTTGTTTTATCTTCTATTTATCAGATTTTATTATAAATGAAAGATCCGACGGTCCAGAGAAAGCCACGCGGCTAATCCACGAGCGTCGGATTCGCATACTTGAATCGACGGCCACGATTCACTCAGAGACTCAATCTCAGCCGTTGAACCTAATTACTTCGATCGACGGTCCAGATCAAACGACGACTCCATCTGAAACGTCCGATCAATTTTTTTTTTAGGAGGGATCCGCTGGCTGACGTGGCTGCCGCATGGCGCCACGTCTGCGCCACCTGGACGTTGACCTGGTCGACTTTCGTTGACCGGTCAACGTCTCACCGGAAGGGATGACCGGAGCTTCTCCGGTCACCGACGACTTTACCGGGAAAATCGCCGGCGACCTCCAAATGTGGCCAAATCTCTTGCTAAATACCCACGATTTCGCTTGAAACACGACCTACCCTTTTCTAAAACACATTCCCACGATTTTAAGGTTACTAAACCGACCTAGAACGCCCACTTCGTCCTCGGCCGAACGTCGCTCCGGCGATAATTTGGGACTTAGCAAATATACGTCAAAAGACTACGCAGATCAGACATGAAGCATCAACAGGGAGCAAGGAGGCTTACCTGGCGCATGGATTGGCTCGACCTCGCGAGGAATGAGCTCACGAAGTCAACTCAGGCCGGGATGGTTCAGGAGGTTAATCCAGAGGTTTATGCAACAAAAGCAAGAAATAGAGACATAGGCGAGACCAGCGTGAGCAAAGGAACGCGATGGACCAAGAATTTCGAAGAATGGACAATGAAAATAGAATCCGCCATTAACGAAGCTCCGCAAGCTCAACCATGGCGCTCACCTGATTTTGCGACCAAATCGTGAACGGCGATGATCCAGATCTTCTTCACGGTGGCAGAAAACTCATGGGCACGATCTTGGAGCTTGAAATCGTCTTGGGGGTCAAGACCCACGCTTTTCTCTCTCTCGGCCGAAAGAAACCCAAAACAGAGTACGCACCCCCCCCCCCCCCCCCCCCCCCCCCCCCCGTGCAAGTTCGCCGTCGTCTCCTTTTCTTGTCTCTTGCCCCGGATCATTTTCCCCAAAAATCCCCCTCAACCGAACGGATCTTTCCCCTCTGAGTCACGCCAAACCAACCTTCAAATTTTTCTGGATTTTCCGTTCGAAAATCTCGCGAACTCGAAATTACCTCTTCTCTGTGCAAACGAACGCTTGGGGATGACGACGGCCATTTGGGTCGGGTCGGGTCGGATCCGGTTCGACCCGACCGACCCGAATTGTTTATTTCCTCCAAATTGACCCCAAATTTTTCATTTTTTTCAAAATTGACACCAAAATTAGGCTCAGGGTATCGAATCTAGTCAAAAATGTCATTTTCCCCAGAAATTATTCAATATTTACACAAAAACCCCAAAATTTAAGTTTGACCCGAGGACCCATTTTGCAAAATCCAAAGTCTTAGGGTCCTTTTTTGCAAAAATTGTTGCCACCATTGGATTCAGAAGGTCAAAAACTAGGGGGTGACGTCGCCCTATTTTCAATTTAGTCCCTATAAAATTTTTAATTTCATTTTTAGTGATTTTAGGGACTAAATTGAAAAATCAGAAATTGCATTTTGATCCTTTTTAGCGAAATTGGACAATTCTGAGGGTTTCTGGACTTGATTTTAATTTTTAAAAATAGAGGAGGATGACACGACTCTAAAAATGCAAAAATGGAAAATTAAAGAGCTAAAATGGAATTTCTAGGATTATTTAAATATTCTGAAAAATGAAATTAACAAAGAAACCCTAGATTCCAGAACTAAATTTTCAAAATTTATTCATCCAAAATGAAGGGAGAATTGAATAAAAAATGTTGACTATTTTTTGGTGATTTTCTGGCCTCAAATACTATTTTTTATTAATTTTATATTATTTTCCTAATTTCTGAAAAATACTAAAAATGCCAAAAATAAGGAAAATTATTTTTTGTTCAAAATTGGTTCCCTAGGCTTGGCTAAGGCTTCCAAAGTTGATTTTGCAATTTTCTCACTTTTTATTGACTTTTTGTGAATTTTTGAAAATAAAATGGGAAAAAAATATGAAAAATTAGGAAAATTATTTTTTACTCAAAATTGGTTTCCTAGATTAGACCAAGGTCCCCAAAGTTGATTTTTCAATTTTATGACTTTTTATGGATTTTCTAAAATTTATGAAAATAAAATTGGCCAAAAATCAAGTGTCAACAGTATGGCGTCATCTTAAATGTTGTATAAAAAGGACATGCAATATAAATTGCGATTTGATGAATTGATTGGTCTGTCTCTCTCTCTACCCTTATTCTATGTATGGGATTGAAGGAGCTCGTTTCCGTTGCCTAAGGAACTCTAAGGTCGTTTGGTTACGACGAGTTTCCTGGCCCGTCGTGGTTGTCGACCATTCGACCGTACAGGTATGACAGGGATGTTGCGTGGCTCGTGAGTTCGGGGCGTGATAAGCAGCTCTAAAGTTTCAAACAGCTTTTAGCTCATTGGCATTTTTAGATCACAAATTTGCTCAAGAGTTTTCCAAGGCAAAAGGGTTGCCCACTAGTGATGATTGGGAGTGCCCATGACTTTCTTCTTTTCATGAAGTTGTTCTATAATACAACCTTAAAAATTTTGGGTTCGTCTTATATCACGGCTCTGTTTCACTTGCTGGTGTGCAAGGAAGAGATGAGTGGGAAAGGCTGGAGCGTGGACATGGGGATTATTGGAAAAATTCCAATAAGCAGTACATATATTTGTGTGCTAAGCAAGACTTATCTGAAATGTATTACCATTTCCATGCTATCAACTCTCAGCTTCTACTGATTTTCAGATCACGAAGCTCCTACACTTTGTCAACTTTCAAAAGTATTTTCCTTATATGTCGCTTTGTCTGATCAATCAGTTTCTTGGGCACGTTATTTTCCAGTTGACTTTCTTTTATAAACACGAGCAGCGTTTAGTTTTCAGTTGAGTAAAGATAGAGCTCAATGCTTATATGGACACCGCAACATGCTTCACCTGGATAAATTGCTATAGGTTTCACTTTGTCGAATTACTTGTATAAATTTTGAAAAACAAAAGAATCTGCTTCATTGTCAAGACTCAAAGCAAGTAGACCCGATACGTTACAAACGAGTTTCGAGTTGAAAGTTCAGAAAAGAAAATCGACGCCAAACTAAATTTCAACTAATATTGAAAAAACAAATACAATCTAAAGTTTTTTCGAACTTAAGTTTGAAGTAACTTTGTGAAATTGAGCGCTTTGCAGTTGATCCTCAATCACATGATGGAGATGATAGAAATATTGAATTTTTGAAATATTTAGGATTTGGGATCTTGATTCCCAATTCTTTTCAAGTTGCAAAAAAAGAAAAAAACACCCAAATTGACCCGAAGAGTTGGGGCATATGTAATTAGGTATCGGGCCGCGCCAAGCTAGGTACTATTTAGTTTCAAGTCGGATTGTGCCTCTATGATATTCGGCCCGTTGACACTCCTACTAAAAACCCAACCAGAAGATACACTAATTTCACGTTGTTTCCACTAGGGTTTTTTTAGGAAACTTCTGAGGGGGTGGGATGAATGGGGTTGGAATTGGAGAATCGAAATAAATGATCGTGCATTATTTAGTTAACTACCAGCCGATCTGAAATCCTGCCCGCACTTTACTCTGCTAGGGTTTCCTCCCCTCCTTTCCCCTTTCCTTGGAAATCAGCCGCCACTTTGCCTTTGAGAGAGTGAGACTCTCTCCCTCCCTCTCATCTTTGGGTGAATACGAAGATTAGTTCGGTCATCCATCCAATTGATAGCCATAGAAGAGGATGTTTGTGATGTGACTTCACAATCTTTTCAAATTAAATTGGTCTTTTCTCCCGATTTAAATTTAGTTTTGAGGATTTTACTCTCCCAAACTATATCTATATATAAATTTGAAAATTCTTTATAAATATTTAGGGGTGTGCAAACTGAACCGGACCAACCCGATTGGTCCGATCCCTCCCAAACTACTTCTACATATAGATTTGGAAGTTCTTTATAGGTATTTAGGGGTGTGTAAATTGAACCGAACCAGACCGGCCGGGTTGGTCCAATCTAGTCCACGGTCCCAATAAATAGGACCGGTGACCAGGCAGTCCGATCCTTGGTCTCATGGTGGATAGGCATTGATTGGACCGCCCAATAAAAGAATTAGAAATGTTTGATTTCAAATAAAATAATATAATGATAAAAAAAATTAATTAATTACTGAACTAGTTAATCTAATGTGCAATTTCCCCAGAATCTCCACGACACTCACTCCTTTGAGTCCTCTTCTGTCGATCTTCATTTGTGTCTCGCCTTCGTCTCTTTGCTCGTGTCTTGCCTTCACCTCTTCGCTTGCTCCTCTTGTAGTCTCGCACTTCACTCGTCGACATTGTCACTCATTTCACGTTTCACAGCCATCAGCGTTGTTGGCTCATCGCTCCTCTCATGCTTCCTCTCTACGTCTCCATTCTCGCTTTGATCTCAGGTAAAAACTCAGATGATCAATTCCTCAGTCCCTCTACTATGATTATCCATAAGTTTTATCAACTGAGAACTCCTGATCATGTGATCCTAATATGGTCGCTCCGCC
>JAGVVM010007606.1:0-11444 GCA_019149425.1 Psidium friedrichsthalianum
CCTTCGCCTGGAAGGGCGAGACCCTCCAGGAGTATTGGTGGTGCACCGAACGGGCCCTCGACTGGGGGCCCGGCGGCGGCCCCGACCTCATCGTCGACGACGGAGGCGACGCCACCCTCCTCATCCACGAGGGCGTCAAGGCCGAGGAGGTTTACGAGAAGACCGGGAAGCTCCCCGACCCGGCGTCCACCGACAACGCCGAGTTCCAGATCGTGCTGACCATAATCAGGGACGGGTTGAAGACCGATCCGAAGAGGTATCACAAGATGAAGCAGAGACTTGTCGGCGTCTCGGAGGAGACCACCACTGGTGTCAAGAGGTTGTACCAGATGCAGGCCAACGGGACTCTGCTATTCCCTGCCATTAATGTCAATGACTCTGTCACCAAGAGCAAGGTACAGTTTCTTTCTTCTGGGTTTCCGTTTGTACTTTCTGATTGTGTGGGTTCCGATCTAGTAGATCTATACTCTTCTGTGTACTACTTCGTGAGATTGATTCGTTTGAGTTCTTTGATTTTTGTTTTGCATTGGATCTGTACATTTCGCTTGACAAAAAGTAACGCGGAACCTGTTTGATAAAATGTCTGTGTGATAAAAGAGGGAGCATCTTCAATCTATTGGTAGATACATGCGAAGTTATTCACAAATACTAAATCTGTACTTCTGCATTAGAAGCTGTACATTATACTTACTTAGAGACCCACGATCTTCTTTCTTATCCTGCGTGCTGGATAAGATCTGAGACTTATCTTGTTATCACAGTTTACTGGCGGCATAACTTCCTCTTTAGTGATTCTTGTAGCCTGTTCCCGAGTGAATTAGCAAGCTAGTCGAAGGACGAGTCCATCTGTAGTTATCCACTTTGGCAGTACGTAAATTGTGTTAAACTTACTATAAAGAAACTAATCATTCCAGTGTTGTCTGAATATAGTGAGGGTAGCTCTATTCTAATTACTCCTTGTTTGTCTAAAACTAATCATTGAGCAAATGTTCTTGCTTGAAACAGTTTGATAACTTGTATGGCTGCCGCCACTCTCTCCCTGACGGTCTGATGAGGGCCACCGACGTCATGATTGCTGGTAAAGTTGCTGTGGTATGTGGATATGGAGACGTGGGCAAGGGCTGTGCTGCTGCCCTTAAGCAGGCTGGTGCTCGTGTGATTGTGACTGAGATCGATCCCATCTGTGCTCTCCAAGCTCTCATGGAAGGCCTCCAGGTCCTAACCCTTGAGGATGTTGTCTCCAAGGCTGACATCTTTGTCACCACCACCGGCAACAAGGACATCATCATGGTCCACCACATGAAGAAGATGAAGAACAACGCCATTGTCTGCAACATCGGACACTTTGATAACGAGATTGACATGCTTGGCCTGGAGAACTTACCTGGTGTGAAGCGCATCACCATCAAGCCCCAAACTGACAGGTGGGTCTTCCCTGACACCAAGTCAGGCATCATTGTCTTGGCAGAGGGACGCCTTATGAACTTGGGTTGCGCCACTGGCCACCCTAGCTTCGTGATGTCCTGCTCCTTCACGAACCAGGTGATTGCCCAACTCGAGCTGTGGGAGGAGAAGTCCACTGGCAAATATAAGAAGGAGGTCTATGTCTTGCCCAAGCACCTGGATGAGAAGGTGGCTGCTCTTCATCTTGGCAAGCTCGGTGCTAAGCTCACCAAGCTTACCAAGGATCAAGCTGACTACATTAACGTCCCCGTTGAGGGTCCCTACAAGCCTCCTCACTATAGGTATTAAGCGGGTTCACATGCAGATTTTACGGACAGCTTCGCCGTCTGCTTCTCAATTCGATTTCTCGGTACCGTAGGATTCTTGTTATGTGGGTTGAATGTTTTTTGGGATGAGAAGGTGAGCTGATAAATCGATGGGACTATGAGAGGGTCCTAGGTTGCCATGAATAAGTTTGGAAGGCCCGTAGAATATATGCTGTTAGTGTAGCAATTTAATTTTGCTGCACATTTTTTACCATTTATCTCTGAGCTGAAAGGCTGACTTCTTTTTCTGTTCTTTTCCTGGGGTGTCTGTGGACAAGATGAAAGAATATATTATCCAATCTGATCAATCCTGCTTTGTTTACATGCATTTCTACATTCAAGTTTCTTCTCCATTCACGAGCAGCAAACCTCGCATCTTCTTTTCTTTGTTTTTGGTGAGTACAGGCAAATTTGCTTGACATGATTTGATTTTGAGCTCGACTCGCGGAGGTAATTTACTCGGCTCGAGTTTCTGATCTCTCCTGGTGTGGTTGCAGATTTCATTCATGAATCATTGAACATGAAAAAATTCGAGTTGCTTGTTCATTAAAATGCAGAGGAAGTGAAAGCTCAGCAAATGCTAAGCGCATCTTCAAAATAAACTTGGTTCAGAATCAGAAGCATTTTTAAACTTGGTATTCGTCAAATCCATTAAATTTTGGAAATAAACAACCTTGGAAATTCGGGGAAACACCTTCGTCGAATGATAAGACCGTACGACGAAACTGCAAGGAAGAAGTACACGCTGATTCTCTTGCAAATATTGTTCTTGTAGCCAAAAGGAAGGAACGCCTCCATGTGAGGACTGAGGACTGCGAATGATGTTTGTGACAATTAAATCGAACTGTAGACTTTGATTGAATATGCCCCACGAGGTAATGGGAAGTGTTGAAAACCTTTGGACCCACTTCTTATTTACTTTTATAATTGAGAGCCGACAGGTAACAAAGACAGAAGAATTCTCCATGCATGTATCATGCGTTATAGGACTATTCTCCACTTTGTTTTCACAATAAGCTATAATAGAAGATGGGTCAGACCAAAGTTTTCACGGGACACAATGCTCTTACAATCTTCTCCCGTTGGATTGTTTTCTTTTTTTGGTCTGGACCCCGTTGGATTGAAAGGTAACATACCTCTGTCTGGATGATTGTGATTTTCTACTTGTCGATATAATGGTAAAAATATCTGTAGGCATGGTGTCCAAGAGGAACCATAGACTTGCCCATAGGGATGAGCAAAATGACCAAACTGAACCGGAAACTGCCTGAATCGACTGGTTCTGAGTAGTTCCGATTCCTAAAAATCGGAACCAGTGAATATCGGTTCTTATTATCCATTCTTCTCACAAAAGTGACGTGTCGCTCGTGCCTGAAGCCTCACAAAACTAACTCTCTCTCTCTCTCTCTCTTCATTGTGCTGATTTGACTCAAGTTTGGTTGCACATAACTTGTTTGATGAAATGTCAATGAGACATAGGAATGAGTTAACATCTCCTTTTGTCCAAATTTGAGGCATATTGACATGATGTGCATGAGTCTTTTTTGATTGACTTTTAAACTCGATTTGGGGTTTATTTCTCAATCGCGGAGTGTGGCCTATGCTTCTGTTTCTTTGGTCTTTGCTTTATAGGTATCCTCGTAATGATCGGTGATGGTCATTGACAAGAGAATACGAACTACAGTCTCTGATAATGCAGAGCAGGAATCCCCATGGCCAGTTCCTAGACCCACCTAGGAACCGAAAACGGAATAGATAGGTCAAATTCAGAGTGAATCCAAGAACCAGTGGGCTAGTTCCAAGTTTGTGGAATCAGCCATTCTGGTCCAATTCCCAATTTCGGAGTGGGAACTTGCCGACCTCGAACCAATCGCTTTTACTGACCCATAGAAGAAGGGTCAGGCTATAGTCCTCACTCGATACGGTGTCCTCATGATCTTTTATCGTTTGATTAACATGCAACAGATCTCACCCGTCCAACAGATTTCATCCTGTACAGTTGTGATTTTTGCTTTTGATCAAATGTTGGAAATGTTACACGTAGATTGCCAAAGGACTTGACCACTATCGTCCCCACATTGAAGAGTGTGTTAAGCAATTCACTTGGTTGGGGCTTGGGGGAGTAAAGGAGGGTAAGACTAATCAGAATGGAAGGAGATCAATCACTGAAATGTTCATTTTCTTTTGTTTTTTATTATCATGTCCACTATGTAAATCGCTATCGATTGAAATGTCATGCCCAAGTATCAATTTTGGCGACGTCACAAAATGTGTACTCCTATCTTCACCTAGTTATTCTTTTTTTCTTCCCTTATATGCTTTAACATTCTCGAAGTCCAAGCACTTGCAAAATTGTTCATTCTAGGCATTGATTCGTTGTATTTTAGTAATTTACGTACGACCATAAGACGATGACGATTAGGAGAATTCAATTCAACGAAATCGACGAATCATGGTATTACCTCGACTTTTTGTCGTTTGAGATCTGAATTTGAATAAGGACTCGTGCTTTCACTTGGTGCTACTTTAGGGGGCACGTACCCGTGGGCTTTAGTGGATTTGGATCACAACACTCTCCAAGAGGGCGGGTACTCAATTTGCCAATGGCGTTTCCATTGCTTATATGGTAATTGCCTAATTGGTACGATACATAATAATAGAATGCAATGTGTTATCTCGAAACTATGCAGTGTATCTTACGGTGATGCTACGTAATCAGAACGCAACCCGATTCATTTTCCATGAGCAGCTACCTTGAGATTCTCCCTTCTAAAGTGAAATAATCCCAATTCAATATAACGATGTGTTTGTTTGAGTGAAAGTGTTTTTCGAGAATTAGTTTTTTCAACTTTCACCCGTTTGGTTTGCCAAAAATGATTTAGTCAATTGAAATTCACGCATAAATTAGGCAAGTGAATCCTTGAATCTAAAGATGCGAAAACACTTTCTGAAATTATTCCTATCAATTTTTTAAAATTTAATTTTTTTAATATTTTATTTTGTTATTGCATCATATGTCTTATTCTATTCTTCTTTTTCTTTTTCCTTTTTCCTCCACCATGATCGGCTAGCAGTGGCCAAGGCTTGGCGAGCCTTGAGCTCGTCGGCCTAGGCTTGCCAAGCTGTCAAATCTGGCAATTCTTGAGCTCACCCATGACCGTTGCTGGTCGCGGTGGAGGAAGAAAGGAAAAAAAAAGAAAGAAAAATTTGAATTTGAATTTTTTTATTTGAGATAAAATTATATAATCAAAATCATTTTTCAAATGAAAACCAAACACCAGAGAATATTTTTAGTCGCATATCACTAGATAAAGAAAAACTAATTATTTTCTGAAAAATGATTTTTCTCAAAAGTGTTTTCCTTTAAAGTGAAGGTTTTCCCTAAACAAACGCACCCTAAGGATGCACTTATTTCATGAAAAATAAATGACTTGAATAGCATTTTTCAAAAAATGATCGTTTGTATTTATTTTAAAATTGATGAACGAAATTTCTTTTTCAACGTTCACGATAATGTTAAGACATAAATTTTTGTCGATAATAAAAATACTATGCATTATTTATTATTTCAAGCTATCATTTTTAAGGAAAATGTTCTCCAAATTATTCATTTTCCATGAAAATGGAGCGAATTCAAAGGCAACTTCAAACCTCAAACTGTTATCCGAAAAGTTTCTCAAGAAACTCCTGCCGGATATAAGAAGATAATTACATGTGCTATACACTTTATGGACAAAATTGAGAGCATCAAAGACTATCATGTTGTCCCATAAGTCTTTCGTTTGATCTTGTGTTCAAACTAAATCTTGGTCATCCAACAAAAATTAAATTTTGCATTCTAAACTAATTGAAATCACCCAGTTCTTTTGTTGAGTATTTGTTGCATTTTTTTATGCACATTGCGTGTTCCTTTTCTTTTTTTTTCATCAATTATAAAGGTTTCTGGTGTTAGCAAAGTATAAGTCACTTGTAGGAGAATGTTCGATTTAAGGTTGTAGACTAAGCCACACACCAGTATCGACTGCGTAGCCTGTCAACCTTGCCGCACCACAACGTGAGCGAGAAGCCCTAAACCAGCGATACACCTAAGCTAAGGCCGTCCTACTAACAAAGATTTTTTTGAGATCGATGACAGATTAGGGAATCGAACCTAAGCAACTCGGCCGACCAAGCCGCGGTTGTGTGAGCCTTTACACGAGGAAAGGAAAGAAAGATGACCGGGGAATCAGATCCTATGGGATCCAAAGCTCAAGAAAGTGTCATTGGATTTTGGATTTTGGTAAAGTGATGACTTAGGATTCGGAAGTCTAGGGTGTGAAGCCGCCAAATCTTGGGGTAGTTCTCTCTAGCAAAGCTACTTGCTGAAGCTGTCCACGGCTCAACCCAATTCCTCCTTATCGCAATACCCCGTCCAGGACTAAAACAAAAGGGCGAGGCTGTGCCAAATTTCTAGGACAACATCGTGTTGCTGTCAAAGACTAGGAAATGGACCAGAGACTAGGATTTTGTGCGAATCTTCCAACTGTGAATATCTGAGATTGATTTGCCCTCTATCGTGATCTCTTTATAGGTTTGAATTTAGTGCAGCATTGGGATGCTTGGCCATGATCTCATCACTCCTAGACTTTTAACTGGTTTAACATTATGCTAACCGATTCTCCGCTATGCCAACTCACTTCTACCATGTGTGTAGGCGTAGCCATGATCCTCTTTACTCCTGTATTATAAGGATGTCGTTTAATAATTAAAAAAAAAAAACACCTTCATGCACTTTTGTCGGACTTTTGACCGGGTCGGGATCCTGCCGGTCGCTTTTGCCACATGCGACTGTTGTGGCATCAATTTGTGCACCAAGGGCCTCAAATTATCTTATTCTCAAGAACAACACGAAGAGGACAACCGGGTGGTTGATTGTTGCTTAAGGTCAACACGGAAGTGACTTTGCTCTCCTTGTTATGGCTCTTAGTCTCCACCCACCAAGAACTTCACCAAACTTGCAATTTTCTTTGCGAAATGTGTTAAAAAAGCGATAAACATATTATGTTAATGCCAATTCAGTCCTAAACCTTTTATAACTTTTTATTGGTGTCAATTTATTCATAAACCTTTTACATATACGCCAATTCAATTCTAAACTTTTCGTATTTCTATTAATTGAGTTAATTTAACCAATTTTAGCTAAAAATTCTCTGACGAGGACATCGGTTGTCATACGTGGTATGACTAACGTTGACATGAATTTTTTTTACATTTTCAAATATTTTTAATAAATATTATTGTTTTTTTCCTTCTTTTTTCTTTTCTCAATCATTAACAAATTATTTAAATTATTTTAAAATATTAAAATAACATTCACAAATATTCACGTGAGCATCAACCGTGCCAAATAGAACAACCGACGTATACGTCAGCGAATTTCCTATCAAAACTAATCGGATTGACTCAGTTAACAGAAATGCAAAAAGTTCAAAACTGAATTGCACCAGTATAATAGATATAAGACTTTGTTGACATTTTTGCTAATTTTCTTTAATATGGCATTTGTGTGTTTAAACATTAATCTAACATCAAATTCCACCTTGGATACTTTAGATTTGCTTTTGTATTAGGGCCAGCAATGACTTGTGACGCAATTTGTAACTCACAAAGTGACAGTAACTGCAACATTCTTAGGCTTCATTTGTATCGCGAAAAATGGATGATTTGATAAACATGTTCCAAAAAATAAACGTTGGTATCGCTTAAAATAATTAGCCACTCGATAATATTTTTGTTAACAATAATAATTTATTTTTAAATATTTTTGTGGATAATGAAAATATTCTTTGTTCACTCATTTTTATAAGCCATATAAGCGGTTGCTTTTAGAAAAAGTATTTTTCAAGTCGTTCGATTTTTGCGAAACAACCATAGCCTTAATCATCGGCTACACTTTATGGCTTTGTTTATCAGCTTCGGAGCCATGATACCACCTGCTAATTAACTCATGCGCTTCCCAAGAGATAACTGTCCGGTCTCCTCGAAATGAATGCAAGTTTAGTCGTCATGGTTCACCGTAACCTCTGCTCCAAGAACAAAGATGTTTCATCATCTTCTCGTAGTGAATATTGTACGTTACATCGTGTGTCAAAGCAAGGGGGTCGATGAATTTAGGATCAGCGCAATGTCTCCTAAAAGTGTTGGAGTTGATGAACATTTTGAGAACCCTTGTTTCTTACACGAGGTACGCCCATGTAAGTTTAGAAAAATCGAAGTATGAACCAACGACATGGGATCCTTGCGCACAGAATGAAAGGATTTGAGGGCAGTGCCCCCAACACGGGAGTCCCGCTGCTCGATCAGCAGGATGGAAGTCCTGCTGCCTGGTCAGTGGGCAAGAGCTCCGCTCCCCGATGAGCGGACGGCTGCACCGCTCACCGGTGAGTGGACGGGAGCTCGAGGACAGTGCTCCCGAAACAATATCAAGTTTAGGTTTGTGTTTAAGTAGACTTGTTTATTGTGGGATCAAAAGACTTTCGGATAAACTAGGATTTTAGGCCTATTGTTTTATCATATATATTGTATTCGTATGAAAAATCATTGTAACAAGCAAAAAAATATAGTAAAATCTCTTTGCAGGACGTAACCCTATTCTAAGGTGAACCTGAGTAATTTCATGTGTCATCAATTTTCTATCTTCTGTGTGATTACATTGATATTCAGTTTAGGATAAATCCCATCAGGAAGCACCAACATAAAGAAAAGGGAAAATGGATCCAAGGATACTATAGAATGAACACGCATGCCGATGAAGGCCGAAGGAAGTGGCTGTCCCTATGGCATTCTTAGCCAAATAGGAAATTTTCTGTAACACTGTGCTTTCACATTGAGACACTCATGTCTGCTACCAGAATGTCGAATATGAAAAAAGTAAATTAAAAAAAGAAAAAGAAAATGTTAGACGTGAATAGAACTGAGTTCATCTAAAGAGAGTAGAGCACTATCGATTGACCGGTACATAGTGAAGGACCGGCTTGTTAATTTTCGTGAGGAAGCTGAATTTGTATCAGCCATCCTCTCATAATTGAGGGGCTCCCTTCACTCAGAAATGCAAGCACAGTCAAGCCACTTCACTCCGACAAAAGCATATCATGCGACAGTGACAATCGACTGACATGCTCACGGGGCACCAATGCACCAATCAAGTGTTCTCCTTTCAAGGAATTCATCCTAAGCACAATGAACAAGAAGACTTAAAATGGCTAGCAGTACAATTGCTACTTAAACATATTCCCATACACAGGTAGGCAAACGACACAGCCCAGATGCATGACCCTATACAAAATGACTAGCAAGAATGCATCACCTTCAGGGCCAACATCCATCATCTGGCCCCAAAAGCATTTTGACTAGGCAATGAGGAAACAGAGAAGATACACAACCAACACAAAAGGGCACGGAAGGTTTTCCTTGACTGACAGAAAAGAAATAGGCTTTCCTCATCTCCAAAGAGTTCGAGTTGACAAAAGGCTTATGTGCATGACTATGGCAAAACGAGTTCAATAGAACATCTTCTAACCTTCGCCGAGATTTTCAACTACTCAAATTAAGTTCATGAAAGTGCCTTCCAAACATGTAACTAGTTCTCTCAAGCTGCGAACTTCACAAATATGAATTTGGTCCTTTCTCAAATTTTACTAATGGTTCTCCAAATAAATAAATAAAAAAAAACACTAATGGTCATTTTCAGAGATCACTGGTTTTATCGTTTTCTACGGTCTTTCCAAGCATCATGCTTGATCCGCATATTGGCATATTGGCTGCCACAACGTATCTAACTTCTAAGAAAGACTGAATCATTGTCTCTTGCTTCTTTGGAAGTCCTCAAGTACTCCCATGTCAACGAATATACGCAAAACGCTCGTTCACATGCATGGCAAGAAAGATGCGCTGGGCACCGCAAACTCACTTATCCACATCCACACCTGCTGAAGGCAGCCATGGAAAGAAATCGTACTTGCCAAACAACACCGGACTCACTGGCCTGTTCTTCAGCAAAAGGGAGCTCAGAGAACTCTCTCTCTCTCTCTCTCTCTCTCTTATTTTTCTACTCAAAGAATCTCGCCTTCTTATCTTTCCTCCAGCTGATGACACAGCCAGATCCTCTTATCTGTCCCATGTTTCTCTCCATTTTTTGGTGTCCAGTACTATAATGGGATCTAGCAAGCCATTACAGCACAAGAACACCTGTTAGAGCAATTACAGAATGCTGTTTTCAGGGAAGTGGTTCTATCCCAACTACTATCAAGCCTAGTTTCATGGCTTTCTAGCGCTGAGACGATAAACGAAACTGCATGTATGATTGACAGGAATATCTAACTCTTTTTCTTAAAGAAGACTTGTGAATTTGATGGATAAATTAATGGATAGTATTCCGTTTCATACTTTTACTCTTTTGCTTCTTGGCTTCTAGGGGAATATGGACAACTGTTGGATGAACCAACGTAGTTTGTACACGGCAACATAGAAACTTACAGAACAAAATGTTGTCAGAAGTCCTTTCACGTCTAGTATGGGCCTCAAATTCCTTCCAACGAAATCACCATTTCATTCATTTTGTCTTTTGATTTCCTCACAAGCTAGATGGCTTGTGATTGACGTTTAACTTCTTGTGTTTCCAGAACTTGTTGAACTCATGTTGGCTTGCATGCGAGACGCCAACGCACTCAGCACTCAGCTAATGGGCACTCAATATTTGTTGCCCTATCATCCTCTTATTGTCAACTATGTGATACTTGATGAATTGGATCTCCATGGGAAAGCTATCCACAAAATGAGGATCTAGATGTTGACAAAAGACTGTTCAATACTACTTCGGTTTTCCCTAACACCAGCTTCAGCATCAGTGATATAAATAACCATTAGATTACATGTGGCCATGAATTTAGTGTGTAGAAGAATGAAGAACTTTATGATAGACAAGGTCATACTATATCAAGTGACAAAAATTGTTTTCAAATCATCAAGCTAATGAAAACAAGATTTTGTAAGCACAGGCAGTAAAACTGAACCAGCTATCGATTTGATACTTGTACAATGTGACCACTAAGCCAAGCAAAGCTTGATTGTAGCCAATTTCATGTACTTCGTTCCTTCCAGAGTAAGAGCAATTAGAGATGCTGTGTACTTTAATAGTCATTTCTTGACTCTCTAATATGCAGCTTGTAAATTCTTGGTCACCCAATATTTATGAAGATAAGAATATCAGCCGATCAAAACGATAAATTTGGATCCCCATAGTGGTAAATTTCAGGGGAAATAGTATAACTTCCATCATCGCATTCTTAGGGTAAAACTACATTGTCGATTCTAATTCTGAATGCGTAAGAAGTTTAGCATCAGCCTCCAAAAACTTGGATCCCACTTCGGGTTAATTTTCATGGCAATGCAAGTCATAATCACACAAGAAGTGCTTGATAAATATTTTCAAATTGAAACGAAAAGAAATGGTTGCAGCGGCAAAACACCATACAACGATTTTAGTTCTAGAACGCACTCTATCATTCATCAATTCTCAATTGTCAAAAGCCCATCACGAGGGAGAATGCTCTTGAATTTTTTCCAGGCCAAGAATCAACTATCCTTGATACCGGTAGTGTGCATACTAGACAGAGTCCATGTTTAAAAGCGCTCAAA